>JBBPDC010000011.1:13677352-13703830 GCA_037974485.1 Hemigrammopetersius urotaenia | reverse complement strand
CCGCCTGCTACCTACAGCAGCTTCAACAGCCAGTACATCATTTTAATTCAATAATGATATCTAGACTTATTATTTTTCAATTAGTCTAGCTTACTATTACAATTTATAGTCTTGTTTCTATTTGTAAAGTGTGTTTCTGCACTCAGTGATATCTTGTATGAAATGTTTGGATATGTAATTTAAAGATAGTAGAATAATGACTATATATTTAGGGTGGCTTGGGATCATTTTGTGTGTGGGGGGGGGGGTGCTTCAGACCTTCAGCAGAATTCAAATGAGCCATTTTAATTTAGATTAAAATTTTTTTATCTAGATTAATCTAGATTAATTCCAAGATTACAGTGAGATTAATCTAGATTAAGAAGCAAAAATATCCCTAGCAAAAATATTATCACTGAAATGGTGTCATTTGAAAGTACTAGGTTCTTTGTTTTAGACGATGTAATAAGTGAAGTGACCATTTGTCATACATGAACACACCACAGCACACACTTCTCTGTATTTAACTCATTCATCAAGTGAAGCAGCAGCCAGGGAGCAGCATGTGGGGACGGCACCTTGCTCAAGGGAACCTCAGAGGTGCCACTGGGATTCAAACTTTCTAATCACAGGCCAAAATACCTAACCCCTGGGCCACCAGCTACTGAGCTTCTAATGATCTAAAGTGTTTAGTGCCAAGAAATTATATGTAGCTCTGACTCAAAATAAATTTAAGCTTAGCTCAAATTACAATATAAATTTTGGTATAGCTGTAAGAGCAACAACATATTTCAGTAAGTTTTTATTGCTTCCTGTTTCTGTGTTTGGGTGATTAGTTTCAGTCTCCTGTTGCTTTGTGTTCTGGTCATAACTTTAATAACTGAATAATAATGTTTTTACTTAAACTCGGATTTACAGAGTTACATATGTTTTTCTCCAAATCTTAAGGTGGACATATGTTAGAAGGTAAATGAATGGATATTTGCAGTTCAACTCAAGAGTTGTATTTCCACACTTTTTCCCACACATTTTCATCTGAAAAGGCAGAACAAGCATTTTTGCAAACAAAGGAAAAATCAAGCCACTGTAACTCCAAAACTATTTGAGCTACACCAGAGAAATGCATTTTTCATATTTGTCATGGCCCAAACAAAAAAGTTGCCACAAAATGGTACAAGTCTGAGATGGCTGAGAGCGGATATATTTGTTCAGTTGAGCCTGATTAACCCACAAGTCTTTTGCACAGATGACAAGAAACTTAGCTTCCACTGGGGTGACTGAGGAATGGAAGTGCAGAGGAAAAAACGAAATGTACATAATCCAAAGAATACACCTCATCTGTGAAACTTGGTCCCATAGGAGTGTATGCCTGCCAGTGGACCTGACTCACTTGTCTTTATTTTAATGATGTAACTGCTGACGGCAACTGCAGCATGAATTGTGAAGAGTACAGAAGCACCTTAACTGCTCCATGGGTGGTGCCACTGTGGACAATGACCCAGAACAAACTGCTAAAGCACACGGGGCGTTTTTCCAAACAAAAAAGCAGAAGGTTTGTCGCAAGTAATTTCAGTTTCCTGACCCGAACCACTATGCACACTTCACACAATTAGAAGACAAGATTAGGAACAGAAAGATCAGCATCTGCAGTCATGAATAAATGACCAACCTACAAAGGATTTGCAGATTTGTAACCAAGTTCTGACACACATCGATTCATCCAATAATTTATTTATTTAATTACAAGAATGATTCCTATGTGGTTCACCCAGTCCTGTGTATTGATAATAGTATATGTGTAAAAAATGAAAGGTTCTCCAGAGAACAGAGAAAAGTGATTGCTCATTGGCATTGCTCTAGAGAAGCTTTTATGTCACCTTTATTTTTAAGAGTGTGCGTCTAAAACATCCATATCGTAGCATTCCAAAGTGTTTTGTGTCTGAAAGTTGTTTTTTTGTGCTTATTGACACATTTTCTGTTCATCCAAAGAGTTCTGAGCTTTCCTACTTGGAAAAAGTCTATAAGATTCTCCACATGTGGTGTTTAGCATTATGCAAAGAATCTGACCCAGAATCTTTCATTCCCAAGAACACATGAGCATCAGATTAGCAAAATAGCATTAGCGTCCAAAAGCAGTCAGTCTCTGAATAACAGGGTTATATAAAATACAGGGATTTTTTACAAGACCAGCAGGTTACAAGCATACAAAAAAGTGCTGCAGCCAAACAAACCAAAACAGCAACAAGCATTATCTCATGCCTGTTTGAGCATTCCTTGCATTCACACGTTAAGGCGGGCAAGCAGAGTATCCTATGTGTGTAATAGAGCACTACCGTATTAAAGACAAAAGCACATTACACAATATCTGGTGCACGTCTGGCTCGTAAATAGGAGGTGAAAGCTAATTCAGTATTATCAGGGAAATATCTAGGACAATGCCTGCCTTTTCTGAGGCCTAGCTGTTTAGTTATCCAGGCTGCATGAATGATTAACTTTGAAACAAAGCTGTAGACCTGCATTTAAATAATACCTGGTGAGCTAATTTCAATTAATATTAACACGCTTAATCTATAAATTCGGTGGACATAGATGACAAAAGAAATACGTTCAATACAAAGACATACTGCCAATACAACTGCAATGGAACTGAGTCCCAACACTACTGTTGTGTTGCTGGATAATGGGAATTGATCTATCCATGCTAGACCAACAAATACCTTCTTTCACAGCAACTGTTGCAAAGTTGGACAAGCTTTACAGAACGCTGGTAAACATGAGCTTTCAATTAAAATGTTGTAATTAAATGTAATTAATTGAAACCAGATTAGATTAGAAATCTGAATGAAGCTGAATGACCATGCTAATGTTATTTTTATTTTAAGCTTACATTAATTGCAATGATCATTTTAATCTTTTTACATATTTTAATAAAAAAGTGAGTCGTCTGTCTTTTTCATGCTGAATGACACTTATGTTGTGTAAAACCTGTCCAGCTGCACATTTACTACAAAGGAATGAATTTGTACGCAGAACATGGATAGATCACCTGGTACAGTTACGTTACCAGTGTTCTGTTGACCTTAACGGAAGCAAATTAGGTTCATTTTTGATTAAGGAGGAGTTAATTCATCACAGGTGATTTTACTTTGTCTGGTTGGGAAGTTTTAGGGATGAAGACACGGCAACATTTACCTTTATTCCGGGAAGTCCAGGCAGCCCTGGAAGTCCTGGCTCTCCCTACAGGAAAAGTGCAACAAATTACAGCCAAACCAAGCCAAGCCTCCACTCCTGGCCTTGAGCCTGGAAAACCAGCTCAACCACTAAAGGTTTCCTCACTGTCCACAACATCACTAGATCAGTCTTCAGTCTTCGACCAACACGACAAGCATCAATACTCTGTTATGAAAGCTAAGCAGCACTAGGCGTCTACTGATGTTTCAGCTGGGTTCTATCCATGGAAAGTTACGCTCATTTTGTGGAAGAGCAATTGGTCATTGTGTCAACCAGCGTGTTCATACTGAAGTATGTTTAGCATGCATGTCAAGATATGACAAAGAAGGCTTAATAAGTGAAGTGAAGGTTAGATCACGTTTCTGAGCACATTCTTATCTCTGAAGTCACTATGAAGGTTTAGAATGCAGATAAATGATTATTGCACCAGGAAATTAAATCATGAGAAAGTGAGACAGAAAGGCAAATCCTCAAAAGCATTAACATTTCATGTTGAGGAAAAACTTTTATTGTTAGTTAGACATTCATGCTCTATTAAAATTAATATACATATGGAATGTGAGTGGGAAAATTTTTCAAAATGACCATTTTAAATAGATATCTGACCACAGTTGCACATTTCCACTGAATTCCCTTAAAGAACTGAAAATATGATGAACTGTTCTCCAAAGAAAGAACTACTCTGCCAAGCCTCGCTGAATTTCAGTGAAGATTAATTGGAACAAGTCATAAAGTACAGCGTGAACCAGCATAAAATAAATAGACACGATGGCTGTAATGTTAAACCTGGTCTCCCTCAAGTTACTAGCTGATGTGATCTTTATATCAGAATGTTGCTTTGGGGGAAGAAATACCTGTGCTAAGACAGGATGCAACAGCTCTCCCAAGCTCAAAAAGTTAAAGTGCCCATATATAATATTGCAATTTTTTTTCTATAATAAAAATATTTACATGGCCCTTTTCCAATCACGCTTTATCTGTTAGATCTAAGCTGGCTGTTTATGTTCCTGTGACTTTAAGACTCATATATGAAAGTGATATCTGTACTGATAGGCTGACCTGTATTGTGCCTCAAATCCAGTCCAGGCTGAAACACTAAAAGGCCAAAAACAGGCATGGATTTTTTGTGTGACATGTATGTGGTTTTGGTCCAGTTTTGACTGGAAAGTGAGAAGAATGTTTTGAAACTTTACAGACTATATGAAACTACTGAATTTAAAACGTATTGAATAAATGTATCTGTTAAAAAAAAGGACATATATTGGATTCACACTTAGATTCTGTTTAAGACTGTTGCTTTACCTTTTGCCCACTTCGCCCTGGCTCACCCGGCTCACCCTGTTTCAACATTAAAACCATAAGACAACAAAAAAAGACAAAACACAAAATCATGGGATACCAACAACAACAACAACAATGATAACAACAACAATAATAATAATAAGTAAAAGGAAAATGTGAATAATAATAAGAATGCAAATAACGATAATAATATGAATAATTTAAAAAATCAACAACAATGTACAATATATTATTATTATTATTATTAGTAGTAGTAGTATTACTATTCTTCTTCTTCTTCTTCTTCTTCTTCTTCTTATTATTATTATTATTATTATTATTATTATTATTGTTGTTGTTGTTGTTGTTGTTATAATTATAATGGCAGTGATAAATCAATAAATTAGCTCAGGAAGTTTTTACCTTAATCCCAGCGGCAGAAGATCCTGCATCACCCTATGGGATCAAATGAAAAGAATATTTTAAATTCACATTTAGAGAGCAAAAACGGTTATGAAAGATCTTAGTGTATCAGTCCTCCTTAGGTTCCTCTCAGTCCCTCTTTCCTTTAATAAGATTTATGTGTAACTGAGTATGAGAGGAGGAATACACTCTTAAAAGTGAGCTACAAAATCCCTGCCCTGATCAGGAGGAATAGGGTCAGAAGAATATGGCCTTATTTTAAAGTTATAAATCTACTTTTGGCTGGAGCAGAATCTCTACTGGAAAACAGCTAGATTTATGGCATAAACACATCTGGATTTGTGGCCACTCAAGCTTAAAGTTATTCAAAGCAACAGATTGTATAAAACTGTAAGTATCTGGTACACTGAAGCGCTGCCACACTGCAAAGCATCTGTGTCCAGTTAAGTGTATGCATTTCATAATCAAGCAGATCACTGACATACAGAGCTATGTGTGTTTTGATTGTTGATTTCAATCAACATGAGTGAGCTGGCATGGCTGAAGCACAGGTGCGAAAGGAAATCTGTCAGTCCTCTGTTCACAGTGGCTATCCAGTCCAAATAAGATATTATTTGAGAAAGCACTGAAGACATCAAAGCATGAAGAACCATTATTCATAATTAAGAGGCTTATTCTAATGCTCAAAGAGATCACATTATTTAACACACAAAACGTTCACAAAAGGAAAATAAATATTGTCTTATACTGTCCTACAGTGGGAGGCGTAGGCTATTACATGGAGATAAGTGAGGGTAAGGCTCAAGAATGCACAGGTGGTCAAGAGGACAGATGGAAAAACGGTCCAAATAAATAATAAAAATATGTTTTCCTTTGTTTCATTTCAGAGATAATAGGTTTTGTTATAGCAATGGTAAAATACCAAAATATGCTAACTGAAAAGTCAAGATAGTCCTGTTTAACCAAATAAGCAGAATGACTGATTCTGTTTTTTGACCCTAAACAAAGAAGACACGTTTAGGTACAGTGGGTATTGAAAATGAACACCCCAGCTGCAAATGTGTTGCTTTGCAGCCTGAAATGACAAATGTCCAGATGTGTTTACTCAATGCAACTTATATCATCCAAGTAAAAGACATGATAGCAGTGGTTTAGGAGTAAAAATAACATCAGATCACCCTTCTCCTAAAAAAAAAACAACAACTTTTAACTGTGAAAGTGCAACTTATCACCTTCTTTGTTAAACACCAAGCTAACTGGTGTTCACCTGTGAGCAGATGTAATCATTTTTGATTAGTTCAGCATAAAAATTACTAGGGCATTCCAGTGATTGTTAGTGTAACTGAGAGTAAACAATCAACTACAGGTGGCAAGGCACTGTTAAAAGATCTCAAGTATAAAGTGGTGGATATGGATATGTCAGGAGATGGACAAAAAGGCTCTGGCAAACCCAAGAATCACAGTAAAGTCTTTCATTAAGAAGGGCTAAGTGTTTGGTAGTACTGGTACCCTTCCAAGTGGTCACTGTATTCATGTGACAACAATATGACAAGTGATCTGCCAATTTGGCTTGTGTGAGAGGGTTGCAAGAAGAAAAGCCACTCCTCAAGAAATGTCATATTAAGCATTGATTGCATAAATGAGGCCAAGTGGTACATGTGCCAGAAAGCCAGCACAGCTCACCATTCAAACACCATGTCTACAGTAAAGCATGGAGGTTTTAGCATATTGTTTCTCTGCAGCAGGGACTGGGGACTTCTCACGGTAGAAGAAAAAATGGATGGGGCAATTCTTTTGGAAAATCTGTTACCCTTTGCCAGAAAGTTGACAATGGCCCAAAGCATACAACAAACTCTATGATTTTTCAATTTGTTTTTGTAAAGCCAGATATTTCAGGTTGATGTTGCACAGAGTAAATACAGCTTAAATATTTGTGTATGTGTGTGTATGTGTGTCTGTATTTCAGACACGCAAAGCAATAAAATCTGAATATCTTGAATATTTTGAACTGTAAATTTGCAAAGAACCATTAGTGGTTACATCTTTCTTATGTCAAACATTAATAATTAATAACCCCTTAAATGACCAGGATATTTAGGACAGCTTCTCAGAAACAACTTAATAATTAGCCAATCTGCATTATATTCCAGGTTATTACTAAATAATAAGCCTTAGGGTGCAATAAGCCTGGGATTTTAGGGGTTAAATGAAATGAGCATCTTAACACTAGTTAAGGAATGTGGAGATTTGAAAGCCTCTGTGCTTGCCCTGTCTTAAACAGACTGTTAGCATCCTCCAGTGAAATCTGATTAACGAGGCAGGAAGCAAGTGAATTTATTTGACAGTTGCTGTTGTCTGATTCCATTAGCTCTCGGTTTGTTTTGATTTGGTCTTGCTGTTCTGCCTAACAGATAATTTTAGGACATATTTAGGGTTCATGTCCAGCTAACTGATGCAATGTTGGATATTAGAATACAGTGTTATATTTCTCTTGCTGCCCATGTACTGTAGGCATATGGCAGCAAAGGAAAGGAGTTAAATCAGATTCACGATTTAATGCATCTTTAACGGGGCCAACTTTTCCCAGATGCATTGTTGTTTGAAACATACTGTATGCTCACTTGTGATAGTTATTGTTTCTCAATGTTAAACCAGTCATTACGACAAGGCATAATTTTTGGGGAACTGGGCACTGGTGGTTTGTAAAACACTTTCTCTTCTCTTTTATTCTGTCTCTTCTTATGGAGATGAATTAGTCTTTTGCTTCTGGAACCCCCCACTGTCGTTAATAATGCAGGATGAATTTTTTGTGTGTAAATATTTGCAGCTGCTCAGGCGGCTCATCTTTAGCTTGAATGGTCCTGCTCCAATAGTGTGAAACTACTTTGTTTCAAATACGTTATAGATTTTGTGACAGATGGAGGAACATTTTCATAGTATCTCTGATGAATTTGACAGATTATCAGAGATACAACAAACACTAGGCCAACTCAGCTCTACAATACCAACACCTAAAAGAGGCCCTCTGATGTTATTTTATCTGACAACTACAATGGAGAATTTTACCTCATTTTGTTAGTTTCTATTGTGTTTACTGTAATAGCATCATCGATTTAATAACAGACTGGCCTCAAGTGCAATCATTTTCTAGCTTACCAAAGTATAATTCACTTGTTATGCACTTGTTTGCAGCTCTTAATAAGCATGGATCCAAAGGAAAGAAGATAAAATAGTTTACTATCGAAAGCCAAATAGCAACCAGATTTGTTTACCTTATGAGGAACGCATAAAGTTGATCAAATTATGTAATAAATAACAAAAATATTTACCCTTATGAATGCCTCTTATGTATTTGTTAATGTCAGCATACTTGAACTCCAGTAAAAGGCCTTAAAGCAGAGAGAATGCTCGTTCGCTTTAAATGCACCCCCCTTGTACATGCTTAAGATGCAGAATATGTTAATATGCTGTAACCTGTTGCTGCCTAGAGACACGACAGGCTCCTGGTCTATAAACACACATGTTTGCCTCTGCACCAGTCCAATCTTAAACACCCCAGAGGGGAGCGACTGGCATTTTTAGTGGCCTGTATTATTTCTTTAGTGGAAGAACAGACATAAAACGTGTGACCAATAAGGATAATTGAGAGAGGGTTTAGGGCTGCATGGGGATGCGATGTGCAAAGGGGAGTGGAGCGGAGGGCAGCAGATGATTAGCCCTGGTGGGAAACTGTACAGAGAGAGAGAGCAGTAAAGCTGGGCCCTCTGCCTGCTGCTGAATCTGCGGTTCCACTTCACATGCGCTCTGCGTTCAGAAGTTGCTGAGGAATGCCTGCCCTGGCTTTTATGGGAGTCATTTATGGGAGCACACAAGGCATACTTAATTGCCACATTTTTTAGTTAGCCGTAAACTGCATTAACAGTAACAGCTGGATATCTAAGCAGCCCATCCTGTTCACCCTACCATACCTTGTCATACACATTTCAGATGGGCAACCTTGTATGGATAACCTAGTATACAGAGGTAGATGTGCATTTGATGCTAAAATGGAAAAATGGAAACGTAAAGTAAAACATTTTGTCTCATTTTTATTGGATGTCATTTGTTCATGGACGCAGCTTTTGTTACTTTTGAATAGCAAGCAAGTGCCATGCCCTAAGACAATGCTTTTCTCCCCTACTTTATAGAGTAGTTTAAACTTTAAACATCATACATCAAAGTACATTCTGTTGTGCACCTGTTGATTTTTGGCTAAGATTTATATGATTAACTATTCATCACATCTGGACCTAATTGAATTGTCTCTCTCCTGATTATGGAATGGAAACTTTACCTATGGAAGAAGCCTTCAAAGTTCCAGCCAAAAAAAAAGTTCAAAAACAGTTTTTCAAGCAAAAATGCAATGGCATGGTGTGAAAGGAATGTTTTTTCAAAAATGAACGTTTTAAATCAGAACATCTCACTCTGTACTTTAACTAGATGGCTTTGCTTGGTTTTGATTGAGATCTACCTCCAGCTCAGTGGGTAGGATACTTGCCTCCGGACCAAAAGGTCATGGGTTCGAATCCTACCTTCAGCACCACCACCGGGTCCCTGAGCAAGACCCTTAACCCCAAGTTGCTCCAGGGAGACTGTCCCCTGTAGATAGGGACTGGAAGTCGCTTTGGATAAAAGCGTCTGATAAATGCGAGCAATAAGGCTTGGTTGCAGGGGCAGGCACAGAAGCAATTGAAAAACACCTCTGAAGTAGCTGTCAACAAGCTTTGACTCTTGAAATTGCATGTCTTTATGTTGTTACAAGATTAGCCAAGATACTGACAGGTTGAAAATCAGAAAATGCATTTACCAAATACATTTACTTAAGCTTTAGCTTCAGTTCAGACATGAAAAACAGCCTCAAAAGCACTGGCCAAAGGTGGACACTGAAGGTCAGTTACGGTTCATTATGAGTTCACAAAGGGAAGATAAAATGATACTGCTGCTTTGTTACAATTTATTGGTTTTGGATGGTCAGCACTAGAGCTTAAATATATTTAAAACCCAGTGAGACATGTCTTTTCTACATTATTGCTCAAATACACTACATTTTCTAAAGTAGACAGACACTTTAGGGTACACCCACTGCTGACACAGGTATTGTTCAGCTGCACACACACACAGCTTGTATAATCTCTATAGAAAAGCACTGCTCATAGATTGTAACCCTCTGGAGCAGCCGCACAGGAGCCTAAGGTTGCCATGCCCAAGTGTCAGCTAGAGGGGTATAAAGCACCCCAGCACTGAGCTATGGAGCAATTAAACTGTGCTCTCTGGAGTGATGGAACTCCATCCATTAGTGCGCTTACTAATTCTTGCGTGTCTGAATGCAATCAAATCCACAGTAATGTTCCAATAATATCTATTATAAAGTCTTCCGAGAAGAGTAGACCGTGCAGCAAAAAAGGTTAATGCTTTGAAAAGAAGTGCTGAATGTACATTTTGGATATATGGTGTGTTTAGAGTATATGTTGGGCTTGTGCAATTTTAATGTTTTTTGATGTGCATTTGTTTCTGCCCTAAGTTTATAACACAACATACTTTTAATTTGGCATCCTATAGATCAAGTTAGACCTAGCGATAAAATGCAAGTATGAGGACAGAGCATTGGACTATTAATCGCCACTTGCCTGCTACCTACCACTGACACAACCAAGCCACTAACATATCGTGGAAAATGACATTTGAGGCCACGAATATTATGTTACCATTATCAGTAAATATCATGACAGACTTCTCTGGTTAGTCATGAGCACGTTTGTCAGGGTCCAGCAAAATTATGTCAGCCAATTCAGATATTATTAAATGTTACTAAATGGACAAAAGTATTGGGGTGCCTGACCATTACACCAACATGGACTTTTATGTTGCATTCAAATACATATATTCCTTCAGCTATAGCAGCTTCCACTCTTCTTGAAAGGCTCCACTCTTCTCCACAAGATATTGCGTGTTTCTGTGGGAATTTGTGCCCGTTCCTTCCGTAGAGCATTTATGAGGTCAGGCACTGCTGCTGGTCTGGTCTGAGTTCATCCCAAAGGTGTTGGATGGGGTTGTGTGGGCCAGTCAAGTTCTTCCACACCGAACTTATCCAGCCACATCTTTATGGAGCTTGCTGGGGTATAGAAAAGGTTCTTCCCTAAACTGTGTTCACAAATGTCTTGGTATGCTGAAGCATTAAGATTAAGCTCCTCACTGGAAGTCCCAATACTTCAAATAGTCTAATTTGTACAGCTGGACACAAACTAATGCTTAAGTCTCAATTAAAGACATATTTTGTTTTATTGTTCTCCTGAGTCAGGCAGGCGCCAGGTGAAACAACCAGCTCACTCTAGACTCTCAGTTGCCTGGCCATTTATAATTGATTAGGTAAGGTGAGTACTTTGCCATAAAAGCACAGCTATGGCAGTGGTGAGTTCTGTTACTGTCAAGATTATGGCTACAGTTAAGCTGTCCCACTTCGGTGCCAGCTTGACTCTAATGATTGCTGTACGCAGAACATGAGAGAGTGGAGCTGTTGAAGTTCTCAGTGGTTCACAGGCGTGCATGGCACAGCCAACGGCTGCTGCCAGATGACTGGATTAGGCTTTGACCTCAATGTTGTGAGGCCCTGCCTGGAGACTCCGCCATTGGCCAAGCCTCCACCCCTCAAACCTTCTTGCAATCCAATTAAAGAGTTTACTTCTGCACTATTTAGACCAAAACAAAGTTTTTCCACCTCAGAGATGGCAGTGTTTTTGAAGAGCTGGCACTGTTTTCTAAGTCACAGCTAATTTCACACCCAGTTAAATATTTACACACACTGCCCTGAAAAGCAATTGCTGTATGTACCAAAATCATGCCATCTCCACCAGGATGAGATGGTTTCATGTTGTTCAGCAATAAAGAAACATTTCAAGTTTTATAAGCATAATAGGAAGAAAGACTTTCTCTAAATTATCGTAACATATACAGTGCTTGACATTCGTTGTGAAAGCACATTTCAGATTAGAATTCGATTAAGTTATGCATGGAAATTCAATGCTATTAATTGTTCCAATTGTGAAGACATTTTTCTGTTACATCCACTTCTAGTCATGACAGAAATGAAATCTTAAAAACACAGGCTCAGCTAATGTTTTACATTACGTCAACATAATGTTGAAATGACATTTAAAGACAGCTTGGAACTTTTCATGATACAACTTTTCATTTTTTCACAGTCTGTCCCTTATCAGACTTCTCTTAAATATCTAAAGATCTGTCATAACTCCTTGCTTTGCCCTTCTGTAACACTGTTACCTTTGCGAACCAGACTTTCTTTATCTTGGGTCTATAAGCCAGAGCCTTGGCCTCTCCATGTTTCATGACTCATGTGCTAAGATGACCTGCATGCACTGTATGGAACTTCACAATGAGCAACTTAGAAAACTTAATGGAAAAATCCAGACTCTGATGCCAATTCAGAGCACTGAGAGCTTTTTACTATACAGAGTGGACCTGGATTGAATGCATCACTGCACTTCATCAGTGGTGAATCACACTTAAAGTGACTATACAAATCAATGCGAGCTGCTTAGTGTACATGATGGCAACCCTACATCTGAGAACAAGGTCATTAAGTCACACCACAGTCAAGGACAGCAGTGTTCTTGAAGACTTTCTGTCTCCTGCTTTAGACATGTACACATAGTAAATGGTGCATGTCCTTCTTGTCTCGTCTTTCTATAAACTCCATAAAATTGAGATTTTACGAGAAGTACATCTGATTCAAAGCATTTTTATTTTAAATATTCAGAAAAAATATGAGCATAGACTCAACAGTATATTGTTGAATAGGCAATCCACATTTTCCTAAATGGGCAATAGAGTTCATAAATGCATGGCTATACAATGTGAAGATTTTCAGTCTGGAACTGTATAGCTCCCTCTATCCAGATATAAGAGTATGGTAGGTGCTTTTGTATGTCTGGTGAGAAAAGCTGCAAGGCATTTTATTTCCCATGACACAAACCTGTTTTTCATATTTTTCCCCTTTGGTTAAATTACTTTATTACAGCTAGGTAGACGAGATCAAAGTGTTTCTGAAGCAACAAAATTTTTACCATGCCCATTTTCTTTTTGGGCCATTTTCCATGCATTTCCCTGCATCTGTTTCCTACAACGCTTCTCTCACAGGCACTAAGAATGCCCATAAAGTTAAACGTATCAGAATGTCTGTATAATAAATCAGCAGAAACACACTGATGACACCGTTACAAAGTCAGTATATCTATCTACACCTTTCTTAATGCTTCTCATGTTCTGCTTACACACTGTCTAAGATCACACTGTATTGTGGAAATGAATGTTTTATAAGTACTCATTTGTACCATCAGGTCAAATGACAAAGAGCACACAGGCAAAAAAGAGTAATCAGTTATAATTAATTACTCACTAAATTACTTATTTGTGTTGATGTGGAGTGCTATTTGCCCTTGGGAACTGCCTAAATTGTCCATCATAGAGGAATTATCTACATAACCTTGCTGATTTGTGTACTGCCTACTGTGTAGTGCCCATTTACACCACAAGTGGTGTCTGCAATGATTTGTAGTGAGAACATTCTTGCCCTCAGCTCTGGGCAGGCCTGAATGAGCTAATTAGCTAGCCAAGGAAGGTTTCAAAACAACCATCTTTGAGAGTTTCTCAAAGCAATAACCACACATCCCCCTTGCATTGTAGATGGGGAGACAGGCAAAGTGATACAGCCAGAGCAGCAGGTAGTACGAGCAAGCACCACATAAAGAAACCATCATGTTAGCCTGTCTAGTTTCTAAGGGTCATGGTGTGAGGATTGTTTGCAGAGAATTTTTGAAGAGGAAAAAAAATGGAGGAGCACCTCACCTTCAAGTTGATGACCTAATTATTTTTATTTATAATTTTTATTTTTATGACATACACAATTTACACTGGACAAGCATTAGCCATGTCTATAGTTATTGTGCCAGAACACAAGTAATTTTGTGTGAGCTGTGCTGTTTAGTTCTGACCTTTCATGCAGGAAGTGAAGTGAAGGTGCTGGATACAATTTGATGTTTGCCATGTGAAAAGCCCTTAAATGCTTAATTTGACTTATTCCAGAATGAGAACTGTGTAATGCTGCCTATCGTATTTACATAAAAGTCACAAATATTTCACATGTCAAGTGTCTAAAAATCATTTGTTACCAAGTAAATGCATGTGTTTTACTTGTGACCTGAGTAAAACAATTATGTTATATCATTGCCAAATAGTCAGTTATAGCTCCAGATCCAACTTGAAAACAGCATTGTCCAATTGTAAAGGTAGTCCTGAAACGTTGAGGCAATATCTTTGATGCACAAATGTTCTGGTGTTTCGTGACCATGTCATTGTAGTTTCTTTCGTACATGAAATTCATCAGTTACATATAGTAGATAAACCCTTATGTAGACTTACCTTCTCACCGACTTCACCCCTCTGGCCGTCTTCTCCCATGTCACCCTATAAGAAAGGGCACAGTTCACATGACTAAACAATGGTTTAGTCAACATTTTAATAATATTCAAGTCTAACTACAACTGGGCTTACAAGTTTGGTTTGAGAGCACTGACACTGTTTTACAGCATTTATGGCAACATTCATACTTCAGATGCCAGATGAAAAGCACAATTTAAATCAGACACATAGCAACTTTTGTCAATTGTTACTTGCGGTGCCAAACTACTGCACCTACAGCCTACGATGTACTCTTGTTCTATAAGTCTGCACCCCAGACATTCAGTCAATAGGCAGAGAGCAATTATTTTGTGAGAGCTTTATTATTTCCACAGTGCTGTTGCTAACTGAGTTTCTGCATTTGTTAATGTTTACCAATATAGAATACATAGGGAAGAAATATGTTCTCTTTCAAGAAGAGATGCTTGTTTAGATGTTGTGTAAGGCTCATTACAACACAGAACATGGTTTGTTGCATGAGAAATCTTCCATAGAGGATAAAAGTCTGCCACCCATCTGTTCCAATCTACATTTTAGTTTTGAAGCAGAGTGTGTGAAGCAAAGATGCAATCTTTCATGCATCTGCACTTAGATCTGCACCTTTCCTGCTGCTATGACCAACTGTGCCAACACATTAGTCGAGATGACTCAGAGTTCCTTCCTACCTCTTCAGCTCCACTGTACATTTTCTCTTTTCAACCAGAGACAGACTAATTGAACCATTAGTCTTTAAGAAGGGTGAGTGTTCCTCTCGAGTGTTCCTGTCTAGATCCCCTCTGAGTGAAAACTGTGAAAGGGTCCCTTTTACTTGACTTGGAATTACCACATTTTCAGGTGCACCTTTTGTCAAGTTATTTTAAGTACAACAATCTTTGCAGGTTTGCAGTTACAGACTGTAGATTTCAAACTATGCATTACCCTCTCTCCACCCTGTCCATCAATGATTTCCAACGCTGTGTAAATTTGATACTTTATTAGACAAGCTCGTCTGGATGGTGCAGCTTGTATCTGTATAAGGGTTTGCAGTGGTCAAGAAACATCACTCATGCACTTGTTGCCTATCTGTTGGAACTTTATTCATTATTCAGATTAATTAGCCTTGATCCATATTCTGATTTCATGTTACATAAGAAGAGGTACACTGCTTGACATTATTACTCTTAATAAACGGTTTGACATCTAGCCAACAATATGAAAGGAAAAACATGGCTTTACCTTTTCACCTTGATCTCCTCTTTCACCCTGTTGGAAAAAGAAATCCACACATGTTAAATGTTCAAAGGTCAGAGAGTGCTGGAGTAAGCAAAAAAAGGTAAGATCATATCTGGGACTAAGTTTGCCTAAGAAATGAAGCTTGTGTTACAGCTACTTCAGATGACCTCAGAACTAAGGAACAACCAATTCTCCAGAGCCTCGGTTTAAAATGGAACATAACACACTAAGAGAAAGGCAGAGAGCACTGTTTGAAATGAGATACAAATATTTGCATTGATGAACAAAATCAATGTTTGTATGAAAATTCTGTGGAATGAAAACATTCTGGAAATTGATGACAGTCCATATTCTTGCTGTTTCATCTGAAATGAAAGTGATGCGATTCTGCGGATGAATTTTCAAGTACCAAAAAGATAGAGCATGTGAGAAAATAATGTTGCCATAAATTTCATGCCTTATCAAAATAAATATTTTTGTGGATATGGAATGGATCTCTTGATGAAACATAAATTGTGCACGACATTTCAAAATCAAATTGTGCACAAACCTTGGGACCAGGCATTCCATCTAATCCTGGCAAACCCACCTCCCCCTATAAACAGCAGAACACACAAACGACCCAGTCAATAACCCCACACCTGGAGTTTAGCCTTAATATAAAGAATCGTCAGTTCTTTTTAGGTCTAAGGAAAAGTAGATTGATTCTACTGGATGTGGTTGTTTTAAATCTAATGTTCTGCATACATTTACTATAAAAGTGTTTTGTCATAGTTTTGCTTGTTTAACTATCATGATGTAGTGATAGTCACTGGTTGTTGTACTGCACTGCACTGCTCTGTTTTCAATTTATCATTTCTGAATTGTACACCTTAGGCTTGTTTTATCTACCCACAAAAACATTATTGGAATAGTGAAGCCAGTTGGTTTAGCAAAGCTAACATTAGTCTTAATAGTCCCTAATAGTATGGTTGCTGCACTTGATTTGGCCATTTTAAGAACCATTTTTAGTATCGTTAAAGGACCCAATTTCCAGCTTAATCCTGCTTAATGGAGGATAAGACACTGTTAAATAGCCATAAGTTATTATTGTTGCATTTGTTTTCATGCTTCCTTGTATTTTGCTTGTTTTTGTATCTGAGCACAACTGGTTTCCAGTGGATGACATCCAGATGATGTTCTTTCAATGAACTAGCAGAACGTAGCGCATTGGCTGCAATCTTTTTTGTGACACTTATCGCCTCAGGTTCTTTGGATTTTGGGATGTCATGCTTGGCTTCAGTTAGTTCCTGCCGCACATTAGAGAGAAAGTTCATTTGAATGCTTTAGCTCCATCCGAAGCGGCACAAGGTTAGTGTTCCAGAGATAGTACATGTTTAATATGTGTGTTGTCTTGAAGTGATCTGACTGAAATATGAACTGTCTTTATTAAGCTATTATACAATGGTTATATGCTAAAATATGACACTGTCTAAGGAGGCAATGCATATTGTTTTTGTTCTACTCAGGTCTTATGATGGTTGATTGTCACCAAGATTTCATTAAGTCAAGAAAATCATCAGTCAACTCTTGACCATTTTTCAGTAGAGATGCTACAGTATCCCAAAAAACTTTCAGTGCATGGTTCTTATGCATTTAACATTCAATGCAATCCATTTTTTGTAACAGACATATGCACATGTGCAAAAAATGGTCACATGAAAGCACTCAAAGGATTTTCTAGATTTCCAAGTAGAGCCAGGAAATACCAAGGTTACCATGATTATCAAGCAAAACCAAGAAAAATTATGTCTCAGTGTAGTTTTCTATATTGTAATGTCAGTACTACTTCCTGTTGCACTACAAACATGGAATAATTTGTCTTGTTTAATGAAGTTTAGCTACCCACACTTATTAAAGAAAATGTGCATCAAAGGTTTATCTGAACTATGTCACAGAAGAACTGTTTTAGTACTGGTTTAATGCCACGGTTATAAACAAGATGTGTGAAAAACCTTTCACAGCATGTAAAGATACAATTTCATACAAAAAATGTTATACATTTAAGGGTTTAGCCCCTAGAAGCTTGTTTAATGAAATATATCTAAAGTCTATCAGGTAACTTTGCTAAAGGCTCTTTAAGTTAGAAATGTTAAGGAACCTGACCTTTATCAAAGAATGGTCAGTTCTATCAGAGCCACTGATTTCCAACACTACTCATTCTTCTCATCGACCTTCACTTTTTACATCTTTTTTTTAAAATATATTATTAAGCTGGAATGCATAAGATGTTCATTGTTCCTAACATTTTTGGTCACTCTTGTCGCACTGGAAGGTATACTATATGGCTAAAGGTATGTGGAGAACCACTTACGCAGTTTTTGAGCTCAGGTGTTACAGCAACAGTGTAGAAAAAAAGAACAAGGTCAAACAAATAGAATTTGTGGCATGGCAATGTCAAGTAGCAGGATTCCACAACTCTGTTTGTAAAATTTCTGCCCTACTAAATCTGCCCTGCATCTATCAAGTGCTCAGCACAACCATGAAGCATTAGACCACTCAAACTCAAATTGTGGGAAATCAAGAAGTGTAAAAAGCACCTGTCCTCTGTTGCATCACTCACTACAGAGTGCCAAAATGCCACTGGAAGCAACTTTAGTACAAGAACTGGGAGCTTCATGAGATTTCCATGGCTGAGCATCTCCACAAAAGCCTAAGTGCAACACCAAGCATTGGCTAGAGTGGTGTAAAGCACATTGCCACTGAACTCTGATGCAGTGGAAACATGTTCTCAGGATTAATGAATCATGGTTCACTATCTGACAGCCTGATGGATAAACCTGGGTTTGGTAGATGCCAGAAGAAAACTGTCTACCAGAACACATAGCACCGACAGTTTGGTGGAGGAGGGATTAAGGTCTGGGGCTGTTTTTCTGGGCCCAGCCTCTTCATTCCAGTAAAGGGTTATGTTAACATTACAAAGACATTTTACACAATTATATGTTTCCAACTTTGTGGCAACAGTTTGGGGAAGGCCCTTTCCTGTTCCAGCATGACAGTGCCCCTGGGCACAAATCAAGGTCCATAAAGACATCATTTGATGAGTTGGATATGAAGGAACTCCAGTCGTCTGTACAGAGCCCTGAAGTCAGACCAACTGGTTGAACTGAATGAATTGGAACATCAGTTGCGAGCCAGTCCTTCTCATTCAGCCTGATCTCACAAATGTTCTTTTGACTAAATGGGCATGGATTCCTACAGTCACACTCCAAAATCTTTTGGAAAGCCACTGCATAAGAGTGCGGCCAAAAGAGCCTAGGTGGTGGGTTTGCATTTTAATGCCCATGGTTTTAAAATGGGATATCTTACACCCTCATATAGGTGTATCAGGCAGGTGTCCACATACTTTTGACCATTTGGTGTAGTTTTAACATCACTGTATATTGATTAGGTGGAAATTCAAATGTATTACACTCAAGGTTATATCATGGTTCCTCATTTGGACTCTTTAGTTTCTTAAATAACATTTCCAAAATGTACAGCTTTTTAAAATTTTAAATAATGTTCTTACACATCTCAGTTATGGAATTGGTGTTTGCTTGAATAATCAAAGACATTTTGTGTAAACTGTCTGTCACTGCCATGCTAATTTTACACTCATTTTCTAGGAATGGATGTTTTTTGCTGAACTTAATTAAACTTTCCCCAAAATGTACAAAAGTAAATGTGTGGTACAATGCAAGATATAGACAAACTGCTTGTATTTTGCAGTGGCCAGAGAAAAGTTTCATTCCACAAAAAGGGAAACTGATGTATAAGGTTCTTTGCTTGGCAAAATAAAGTCAACCAAATTAACAACTAAAAATTGCTAACAAAATTAAGAATTCTTGAAACAACATTAACAACATTATCACTATTCCAGACATAGCTGGGTTTACTACCAGGCTAGGCTATGTATGTTGTATTAGGCCTGTTTTAGTTGGGCCTTCGACTTTAGCTTGAAAAATTATGCCTTTGGGCTTTCTGCAAAAGGACACAATAGTTTTGAGTTTCACCATGTTGATGATACTGAGCTGCTGCTCAGTCTGGATCGATGAAACAGATCCCTATCTAAAGTCTACTACGTTTTTGTTCCAACACCGAAAGGGTTAGACAGGAAATCTTTTTAACCCCTGTTAGATATGGGTTGTTTTTTAAGCTTTAAGAAAGAATGATGAGAAGCAGTAACAAATACAATATGTTTTGAAAAGGGAGCTAGCATCACTATTCCAGACTTCAGGGTTTACATCACTATTTGTCAAAAGCTATGTGTAATCTTACCTTCAATCCATCAATACCTGGAATGCCAGGCAGTCCAATGGAACCCTAAGAGGTGAAGACACACTCAAATAAAATGTCATCCTTGAATGTGTTTTTCTGGCTTTTTTCTATTTCATATTCAGTTCACTAGAAAACGTTAAAACAGGAATTAGAATGTGAACCATACATTACAAATGTTTGGACACACTGGTTGAAACATGCTGATTAAATCAAAACGTATATACATCAAGAAGTTACAATAAATAAATAACTAAAGGATTTATTTAACAATTCCTTGGAAATTCTGAAAAATGTCATTAAATGACTTTTAGTCCATACTTAGTCAATTTTAACTTAACCTGTTGTGGTCTACAAATACTTGAGAAATGCCACAAAATTGCTACCCAGTCAGAACACATACTCATCATAACACAAATTCATTGATTCACAAAGACTTACAAAATGCTGTATGCAAACAAGGAGCATTTAATTAGCTAATGCTCTGTTTGTTACAGACCACATTATTATTTCATTAACCCAATGTATACTAATCAAATGGTATTTTATTAATCACTCACTGAGTATAATAAACAATAAAAGTTGATAACCATATCTTCATCACATGCTGAATGGGTTAAATGCAGAGAAAGAATTTCTCTTTGTTCACAATGTGTGCTGTGCTGTAATCACATGTGACTATAAGGGGCTGTGTTGCTTTATTATATTAGCAATTCATTTTGGATAACTTGAATATGCTGTAGCGCACAACAGCATAATTATTCACATTGAAGGAACTGAGTTTAGTCTCAGGCTATGCCCAAATGAGGGCCTTAGGAGCGAAAAATAGGATGTGAGATAAAACGTGAATGCCCTGCTGTGGCAAATAGCTTTGGTTTTATGTTTCATTTGATTATATTAATGTTTATGTTGAGATTTACAGAAATATTTGATCTGTTACTGTGTAACTGTGTTAAAAAGAACACTTAAAAAGCTCCTTATTTGTTCAGTGTTTGCAAAACAAACGTTATTGCACTTTTGTTCATATGGAAGTACTTTAAAAATAAAAGTGCACAATACACTTTTGAATTAATTATTTGTTTTTGTGTATATATACGTGATTAATCGTGAAAAAAAAAAAGAAAGAAAAAAAGCACTGACTAGTGCTGAAAGGAAGTAAAGTGTCTGCTAATGTTCTGTGAAGAAACCCTCCAACATCCCAGAGTTGAAGCTGGATTTCTTCCAGGACCAAAAATCTGATGATGTTTTAGGTTATGTTTAAAAAATTCTAAAGGGTTCACAAACTTTCAAGCACCACTGTAAGTACTCTGTATATGCTCCTCACTTATTTGCAGCTTTCTGCAATGACAGCTGTGTCCAATTGTAGCCAATTGTTCTTGATTGGAACCTTATCCACTGTTCCGTCAGCACCTCCAGTTACTAATCTCAAAATGAAGCTGAATTACATGCCCAAGACATAGTGTCCAAGTGGCTACATGTATCAGGATTTCAGCCTGAATGCGTCTTTGTGCTTCATGTTAAAGGAAATTCATGATACATCATCCAGTTGCAATGATTTATGAATTTTTGGAATAAGATCAACAGTCCAACTTGTAAAGGATGACTTAAACCCTACCTTGGGTCCTGGAGGGCCCTCAGGTCCCTGGAAAGATAAAAAGACAGAAAGAGAGTCAGAAGGTATGAAATAATAGCATTAATTCTGCCAGGCCAGTCCTTAGAGATTATTCGCCCTGCCCAGGCAAGGTTCACATGCAGTTAGAACAAGCCCCTTAGGCCTTTTGGATGAAACAAGAATTATAATCAAAGCCTTGTTTCATTTTTGCCGAAAAGAAGAAAAAAAAAACACTATTCCTTCTGCTGAATCACAAAACGTACTCTTTAACGAGGCCCATTCCCTATAATATCCATAACTGGGTAATTATTTTCTGTTGAACACTGCCGATGTTGTTATTCCTGCTGAACAACCTTTACGCAGGACAGGTCAGAAGAAAGAGCAGGCAGGTTCACAAAAAGTGATGGCTACGTCTGTCATGGGGCAAAAAACTGTTTCTTGACTCTTTTTTTTTTTTTTACAAGAGTTGGGATCCAATGCCCAAAAACAAGTTTCAGTGAAGACCCACTAGAATATCCTCATAATGATTTCCAGCCAGGTTGTTTCTCTAATTTAGTTTGAGGATAAATGTTGGTGAGATGGCAAAAATATGACATCACAGTATTTATGAATACTGATATTGAAGTTGCGGGGTTATATAATTCACTTATTATACTACTATTATAGTATTATTATACTATTTGTACTCAAAAGTATGTTAAAATACCTTTGCTATGGCTGTGGCCTGTTTCTCACGTAAGTGTTGTTTAATGGAGTTGTCCCTGAAAAGCTCCTTTACTATCACCATTATTACAACTTTATACTAGTTATACTTTATACTTTATACTAATTACTAGTGGCAACAAGTTTTATTATGAGAGCAGGGTCAATTTGTCTAAAAATACACAGACACAGGGCCAAACTGTGATGGGCAGATCTTGGACAGTATTTGCGGGATGCAGTGCTTAGTATCAAAAGGCTCACTGATGTGTGTGGAAAATAAAGGCTAGCCTGTCTGGCCTGATTCCACAGAGGAAATATTGTTGCACAAATTGTTGAAAAGGTTGATGCTGACTACAATAGAATGGTATTAGACCACACAGTGCATCACAGCTGCAGATCGGTCAGGTTGCCTGTGCTGAACCCTGCTCACAACTGAAAGCACCTACAATGGGCAAATGAGACTCAGAACCGGACCAAGGAGGAATGGAAGAAGGTGGCCTAGTCTCATGAAGTTTGCTGTTTGTCATGTGTATCACATCTTCGGTAGAGATGATACCAGGATGCGCTATGGGAAGAGGCAAACCAGTGGAGGCAGTGTGATGCTCTGGGCAATGTTCTGCTGGGAATGTGCCTTTGACACATAGCATCTACCTAAAGATTATTACAGACCAAGTAACAATGGTGTTTCTTAATAGTGACCTCTTTCAACAGACCAATGTGCACTCTGCAAAAATAATTCAGGCATAATTTGAGGAACAGTGTTGACATGGACTCCAAATAAAACAGATCTCCATACAATTGAGCATCTGCAGGATGTATCAGACAAATTTGGCTGATCCATGTTTACTTTTTTTGTTCACTTTCATAAGTACAAAGTCATTGTGTGTGTAAATTGGAGATATCTGAGATAGATATGGAAGTGTATTAAACAGCAAAACCAAAAGTGTCTGAATACATGTTCCTCCTCACTTTAAGTTAGGATATATCAAATACCACTTAAGGTGAGACTGTGTCAGAGAACCACAGTGTAACCACAGTGTAACCACAGTCTGCCCGAAGTTCTAATTCTACATTAGAAGAGTGACAAGAAAGACCATCACAGTCCTGTCCAGAGCCAGTCTCCTTGGCCCCTGAGCCATAAAGGAGCACTGCACATCATCAACCTCCCAACATCCCTGTCAGGACACACTTGCCAAAAACACCCATGCCCCTGGCTTGGCTGTAAAGAGATGCCATTTGACTCATGAGAACAAGCTTCACTGTGTGAGATCTAGGAGATTCCCCTGATCCCATCCCATCGACCAGCACAAGGTCAGCAAACAGTGCAGCGCAAGAACTCAGTTATCTGCTTAACAGATCTCGGCTTGCACAGTCTAATTTAACGTTGGCCCGGAGTCTGACCACGGTGATGAATCATGGTGTATATCGAGGACAAGTTCAAGACATACTTGATGTATCAAGTTCAGCACTCCTCCATTCCCCTGAGTGATGGATCTTATAGTAAATAACATGTTAAGAGCCCAAGAGCCCAGAGGTTGTCCATATGCCTGCAGATGAAGTCTGTGGTCTGCCTCTACAGACATTACATCTAGCTTGTCCCATATTCCAAACTAAACAAGCCTTAAAACAAAGCTTTATTTCAGCATTTAGGAGATCAGTTAGTGATGGAAAGAAAGTTATGGGAAAAAAGTCTATTAGGCACTGATTCAAATGATAAATAACTCTTTTCTCCTATCCCTCCCTTCCTCCTTAGCTTGACAGCTTGAGTGGAAATACTTCAACAGAACCACTGACAATAGATTTATTGGCCCAAAGTCAATAACAAACCTCTTTTGACTGTATGGAACACACTGGAGAAATCAAAGGCCATTGTGGCTAACTCCAGTCTGTAAAACTGACTAATCCACACAAAACAGCTTCTACTTCAGACCGAATCAAGGGCATTAGAGTAAGTACTTGAATAAGCAGGAAACTTGCATGGATAGATGAACAGGAGAAAGATATACTCATTACCAAACAGGCCAAAAGCAACTCCAAGCCATGGGCATATCTAGAAAGCCTGAAAACTCTACTTGAGTTTTCATTGAATACATACAGAGTCGCTTTGCAAAAGGAGCGCTCTTTCACAAAGCACCTCTGGGCAAATGTCTGATTTCCATTTTTTCCAAAGATGAATACATTGTACTGAAAGTAAATTGGAAGAGCCAGAAGTAAATGCTCACTGAACAAGTAACGGCTCTGAACAGAAGAAAAGGCTCTGCAAAATGAATTGTAGCCATACCAGCGTATGTTTTAGAGATTTTGTTCCATACACATGTGCTTGTCTAGCCATAAATAGATGAACTTAATGATCTCTATTCTCACATAATGAATGCTGTAGCAAAAAGCCTTGCTAATTACTTCATGTAAAACATGTGATAGTGCTTTTACAAATTCAATAACAATGAATGTTTGCAAGTAGTATTTCCACATATTGTAAACACATTTGGCTCTGGCCCATGGTTTTCAAAACATTTTTGTCAACTAAAACACAAAGACAACTGAAACACAAATACAACTGAAACACAAAGACAATGCGATGTGCGTTCACTGCACAAACTACCATCTCCATGATCACACAAATGTAATGCCCTTCGAGAAGGCCACAGAATTGCACATCCCACTGACGTTCCATATTTAGGCGCACCCCTCCTCAACCCCCACAAATGCGAGCTGCGCGCAAGACTGCAAACCACCTCTGGAAAGCAGAGGGACCCTTAATTTTCCCCAGAGCAACCTTATGGCACTGATGATTCCCAATAGATCCTACAAATATTTTGCTATTTCTCCTCCTCGCTGCTCCACGAGAACTTAATCTGTATAACCAACACCACATGTCTTGGATGTCTTTGGAAAACTGTGGAATTCACCCATTTGACAGCAGAATCTCCATATAAGTGCTAGACAGTACTAAGCAGGCCCTGGCCTCCAGCAGGGTGCATTGCATAAATAATAGTCTTGCCATGCTTTCATTTTCCTTCATTTTCATTTTCCTAAAAGTTATTTTTCTTAAGTATTGTTTACCACCTCAAAGCTAGTCATGTAAACCTTAACATGGCTTGAGTGTTTCCTTACAGTCTTATAAAGTTCTTATAAAGTTGTAGGAAACACATGTAAATGCTATAGGAGCTTTACAGCATGTGAAGGTTCTTCTCGTTCTTTAAAAAAACCCAAAAAAAACAATCAAGCTTAGTCAAGCTCACTAACATGGTTTTTATGGAATTTCTCCAAAAATGTATTGACACTTTCATTTGTGAAAGTGTGACTGTGTACCTTGTTGGATACTTAACTGGTACTGGACATATCCATAAGGTATGAATGAAACATAGGATTTTGAAAGCATATGGGGTGATTGCCTTGTGTTACGATAAAGATTCTGACTTTTTATGACTACAGGGATACTGGTGTACTCTTCTATGCTGTTTTAGGTGCAGCTGGATCCCCTAACGAGGACACTGAGTCTTGTTAAAAGCACATAACTGTCATGGTTTGAGACAGTTGGACATACAGCCTTATTTCATTCCAAATGGAAGACATAGGTGAGTTCATCCCTTTTAGACTGCCTTTCTTTGGTCAGCAAGACAGAACTTTGTCATCATGAAAATACAACCCTGGGTAATTTCCTCAAAACATACAGACATCTCACTCTTATTATGATCCACCTGCATCTCACCTCTAACTTCCCTTCTAGAGGCAATAATGACCAGGTTGAACCTACATCACCATTTGCATTGCCCTCATTTTCTGTTCTCCCTCGCCCGGCTGTGTATAAAAATGGTCTGGTCTGACATATTCTATGCACTTTTGTAAGGAAATTTCATGAAATGCCTCATTTGCTAAACAAAAAAGTAATTGGAAGAGCTCAGTTGCTTTAATTTCAGCCCCTAAAGTTTCATATGAGTAAACTGAAACTGAAACTGTTGCTGTCATTGTTTACCTCTGCCATTTGATGCTTTTTTCTCCTCAGTCTCCTCCTTGCTATCCTGTTCACTTGTGTCTTGTTCTTGTCATCTTTCATGAAGTATTTTGATGATCATTTTCAATATATATGTATATACAGGTGCTGGTCATATAATTAGAATATCTTCAAAAAGTTGATTTATTTCACTAATCCCATTCAAAAAGTGAAACTTGTATAATGTATACATTCATTCCACACAGACTGATATATTTCAAGTGTTTATTTCTTT
>JBBPDC010000011.1:13658407-13669757 GCA_037974485.1 Hemigrammopetersius urotaenia | reverse complement strand
AACTCACAATCACATGGTAATTGTACACAAAAAACAGACCTACATTGCCAAAAATGCACACAAAAATATATTTTTAGAGATGATCAAATATTCAAGGTTTTTTGCCCAGTTTTACGTCACATATTCAAATCAGATTTGGTGTGGTCTGTGTGGCTCTTTAACTTACATGGAGCAACCAGTTTTGAACTTAACATGTCTGTTCTATTTATCTTCTTCTTTGTCCTCCCTTGCACCAACAGACTAGCCTGCAGTCATCATGAAACCTTCCATGCAGTGCAGATTATTATCCATATTCGGGCGCAGATGGATTCAATGATTCAAAGAAGTGTATTGATTGAATCCTGAAGGCTTGATAGCCTTGGCCTGTCATGTATCTTACAAAACTCATCAGACTGATTTTAACTCAGTTTATTTTTAAAGGCATTTTGGGTTTCTGAGGCATGGCATGTGAAACTCATTGTCCTAAAATCTCTTTTTAGATCTTGGAAATTAAATAATGCCTTTGACATTTGTAGAGAGATTGCATACTGGGTAAATCCCCCAAATCTGACTCGTCTCCTTGAAAGCAGCTTGACTTGAGATGTATGTGTGCATGTGCACACCCACATAAAATAAAACTTCCACGGCTGGATTAGCTTTCTAGCTCAAGCAGCAAAGGCCATATAGATTTGTCACAGCTTTGAAACTTCATCAATTAGCTCTTTGGACCACACACCACTTGACAACTGCAGACCTATGTCATTAATTCAAGCTAACAAGTACAATGCAATGGTGGCTACCATTTGTGTTTGTGTAACTAGTGCCTGTTTTATTTGCTGCTTATTCACCTTTTAACCCTGGAACCCTTAACTGAGGAATTTAGAGGGTGGACAGCCATGACCCTGACATGTGCGTAACAGTGGGTGGAACTGCCATCCCATGGGTATTTTATGATGTTTTGCACATCTACCATGATTTTCAGTTCATCTGAAGGTGAAATGTTACAACTGGCTGAGTTTTGGTTGAGATACATGAATGTAAAATGGCAGACAAAAAGTGATTTTTCCACAACTTTATACAATTCTTTTTCTGTCATTTTTGCTCCAAGAAAATATAGTTTAGCAGTTGAACAGTTGATAGATTTGAGTTGATCTGTTCTTACTTTTAATCTTTTAATAAACCTTTTAATTATCTGTGTAGCAGAACACTTGGAGCTTTTGTTTTACTTCTGATTAACTGCTTCTGTTAAGGGTTTACAATATTAATGGAGTATAAATAAACTGAGAAATGAACATTCCAAATATGCAATTCAATTGTGAGATTATTATCTATATGTCCCTTATTTCCTTCTAGAGCTGAAAAGGGGCTGGGGTCCCTAAATTGGTGCTTGAAAGTCCTAAAAGTAGATAGAGAGAAGCAATTAAACCAATGAGACAAATATTACACTTGGATATTTACTTCTTGAGGATCTAATATTAGATCTGTGAGTGGCATGTGAGCATAATTTTTAGTAATATGTAATATTTGATAGATCCAGTAAATGACCAAATGACGTTTGTCTCATTTATTCAATGGCTTTCTCATTCAGCTTTAAGGACTGAAACTGATAGTGTTTTAGGACTATTTATGCAGAAATACAGAAAAGGGTTTAGAAACCTACAAACATTGCTGTAAATAGTTGTTTTTTATTGTTTATTCATTTTAGTCTAGGTTTGTCATTTTTTTACATTATTTTGTTAAAAGGCAACATGTACAATTTGTAGCCACAAAAATATCAACTATCAATAAAATCCTAAGTCTAAGATTGAGTTCAAATGAAATACTAAGCTTATTTAACAGATGAACACATGTTATTTTGTTCATTGATTAACAAATGATAGCTGCTGGTTGAATACGGGAAGCTCAGTGGGTTACGCTAGTCATAAAATCTCCCCTTTCTCCAACAGAACCCTGTCAAGGGCAAATATCACATTTCCTAGTTTGCCCATTAAGCAAATCTCCCTAATTTTGTTCCAGTACATTTACGCACTAATTTAATGTGCAAAGTCAATATGTCATCCTGGTGGGTAATTTAATTAGGTCACAAGCCTTTCTAACCTCTTCATTCTTAGTAGCCTGTGCTCTGTGTGACTGGCTCACGTAGTTATGATGAAAAGTTAATTACACAAACACTCCCAGCCTGAATGTAATAGGTATTTTGTGCTGTTTATTTGTCCTAAAAGATGGATCACAGCGGGAAAGCCAAAGGATTCCCTTTCATTCACTCCTAGGTGGCATGGGATTGAGTTCCTTCACGGTGGATGACTCCATTTCCCTGGTTAGAGTGTACAGATCATGCCCTAATCCCTGAAATTCTATCTCAGAGAAAGATCAGCATTCCAGCTGAATTTAGTCTAGAGGAAAGCTGAGTGGAAGTTGGTCTCTATTGCTTATTTTATGCAGATCTTTTGACCCTCTGGTCTGAAGTTAATTCTTTATTTGGCTGTACTACTGTATCTGTTGGCTATTACCTGAAGATTTTAATTACACAGTGACAAAATGATTTACATGTACATTCAATATATAGTTCATACACCAGCTTACATTTTATAATTCAACAAGATCTAACCTGTACAGATCATAAACTTCAAATGATCACAAAATCTCCTTTTGTACGAATAGTAATAGTTGTGGTGTTGTTTGAAAATTTACAGTCAGCACAGAATTTCTCTGCTTTTTTTTGAATGAGCTATGAGGAAAAAGTAAGTGATGTGGAATTACAGTGTACTTTTGTTATTGCTGGGGAAACTGCAATAACAAAATTGCAAATTGCATTTAACTGCACGTAAATTTGTGGCTTGGTGAGAAATGCTAAGCTGGCAGATTTCACACGCCAGTTGTATATTCTTGATCAACTAGACAAAGACAACTTTCTATTGTTTGAGTGATTGCAAAGACTTACATAGTTTTATTTGGACAAATGCTGAATTAAAGAACTAAACAGCTGCCACGAAATTGATTTTACAGTTTAAGAATAGCCTATTTTAGCAGGAATGTGTGTCATTGCCATTGTAAACAGAGAAAAAGTGTTACATTTTAACTATCATGCTCCACAGAAATAATTAGTTCAAGAGGCCTGTTTTTAGAGTTTACAAGAATTGCATGCTTGAATAAGAACAGAATTGATTAAAAATCCTAGCTTTTGTGATGAATGTGATGGATATTTTGTGTCGTTGGTTGTAAACAGACCTGTCCCTTACTCATTTATCCCTACACTATCAAAACAAATTGCCGAATTAAAAAGCACTGCAATAACAAAAAATTCCCAGAAAATTTCGCTCAGTGTAGTAACCTGAAGTGAAAGAAACCTCCACACTAAGAAGGCCCACTTTTGAGAAGCTGTGTGGGCATTTGTGGTATGTGGGTGACGGCGTCAAACATGATTAAGAAGTCCAATGGTAAGCCTACGGCTACGTTCCGTCACCACAAGTTAACCTCAATGTGCTCCTACATGTGGGGGGAATCAATTAGAGACACTTTAAGTGGCTGTGACCCCCTTGGAGTCTGTCCAAGATGATGATAGATATACAGAAAAGGCAGCAAAGTAACAAAGAGGGTAAAAGCAAGCACTTAATGCAACAAAGATAAATAGACTTAATACAGCAGGTCATTCACAGTTAGGAGGACCTTGTATTTAGTCCAACTGGAGAGCGATGACTTAAAGTCAGCCTGCATGCAAGCAGATACTGGAGTAGGATATGCCAATGATTTATTTCATAATTCATGAGCTTTTGCAAAGCGTGCACTTGATGATCATCCTCTAAGAGGTGTGAATTTATCAAAATGTCAAACAACTGAGATAAAAACAACATTGCTCTTTAAATGTGCTCTTGTGTATAGTGCTCACATGTCAATGTAAAGAATTCAAGTATAGAATGGTAGGATCTCAATCACGATCTCAGTTATATCGAATTACAGTAAGCTTGGTGATATTTGTTTTCATTCGATTCACTATAGCAGACAGACTTGTAAGCGGCAGAAGCAGTCAGAGGGCACTGACCTTTCTTAATGGCTTCTTCAGGTGTTTATAGTTTAATCCCCCGTGCCTCATTTGCTCCCTTAGAGCTTTGTTATGCTCGGAAAGCTTAAATAATTTGCACTGTCCACAACATCGCATGCATCTCAAACATTCCGTTCACAGTTTCATGCATGAGACATAACGCATATTCATCAACACATCAAATAAAAGTAAAAAAATGGCATGCTAGTGCAGCCCACATACCCGCGGCCCCTGGTCGCCTTGATCACCCTATAAAAAAGATATCAATAATATCACACACACATATAGACAGAACAGGACCATCAAGAAATAATTCAAAACACATTGATAAAGCAAGCTAATACACGCAGCCTGCGGTTGAGGGTAAAATCACTTGTGATAACACACACTGATGTCAATGGATGGGGGGCTGGGTGTGTGATTCGAGGGGAGAAAGTGCAACAGTGTGTTTGTGGTGTCTGTGTGAGTTTGAGAGCTGTGGGTGGGGGGGCTCGCTTATCCTACAGTGGAACAACCACCATCATTTAATCTTTGTGCTACTTTTATATCTGTGTATTGGAGCCAGCAGCAGAGTGTGACTAAGCGGTGGTGCGACTTAAAATGACTCAGACATACATTTCTCTAAGGCTCTTTTTGGAAACACAGGCTTTAAGAAGGGCAGCAGAAAAATGATCTCATCACTACTCATTAAAGGTGTGGAGGTCAGGGAAAAAATCTGAAGGCTATGTATAAGGCATCATAATGTGGCTGTTACTTTTGAACATTTTCATCCAATTTTGCTAGATTAGTCTGGATGAGAAGAGTCTGGGGATGGAAGGGAGAAGTGCTGGTCATTGAATAGTTAGAGCTGATCATGATTTCTGACTGCTATAAAGAGGCATCATCAGCAATATTATGGGCAGTTTCACTACAAACTAGTTTGGGGCAGTCTATTCAAATCTTTTTGGTAGCTTTTGTTTTGTTAGTTATGAGAACAGTAAAAATATCACAACTCTCAATCAGCTTCCAAGCAAATTCTGCAGCTGGTGGAAATGCATTTCTTAATAGGAACACCAGAACATGCTTTCTTCTTATTCTACCCGATCGTCAGAGCTGTACTGTCTGCATGATCTGCTGGTTTGACATATTTGTTAAGTGTATCTACAAAAGTTGGGTAGCATAATGCATTCAAATTATGAATACGTATGGGAAGAAAATCTGGGTTTTATCTCAGTGTGGCCATTTCTGCATAAAGGGATGCAGTGAGTAGAGCAAAGCAAAGTGTTTCCGTGACAATTTTTCGAGAGAGAAATAAGTTGGGGACTGCCCTTTCGTACAAGATTAAGTAACGAAGGAGTTCATGGCTGTTCATGCTGTGAACGTCATATCCTTTTACAGGGAAATGTTTACAGGGAATTTCACTGAATGTATAAAAGTATGCATCTTATAAAATGCGATTTATGGGTTGCATAAGTGGATGATGCAAGTCTGAATATTACCAATAACATCCAAGGTTTTAAGCGTGGACTTGTAGGGGCCATGGCCGCATAAAGCTCCTAAATGCTTTGCAGAAACTGCACTAGCCTGTGTTATGTCCAGGATCAATAATTTTCTCAGAAATTAAATAATGAGTTGTAATCTGCAACATAGAAATAGAACATGCAGACAGTCATCCATTGCTCTGTTAATGAAACAGTTACATGCAATTTGTGGGGCTTTTGCACCTTTGAACCCTCTAAATATTTAAGTGTGGTGCTCCACTTTTTGTGGTCAGCGGTAAAATTAGAAGGAAATCTTCAGGGGCTTGACTGACCCACTGTAATTGTACTATGCAAAACACAGCAAAACCTGTTATCCCCTGAAACCATACACTTTCAAAACATGTGTTAAAACATGTGTTATTGTCCAGGGTGGCTAGCAATAGTTTGAAGACTGTCTACTTTTACGACTGTTTTGGAGATTTTATGACATTGGGTTTACTAGTCTAACAACATGACTTGTCACAGAGTTAAAGAACGCTGAAGGAGCCCGGGTTAAAATAAAGGGATCAATCAAAAATCCATATAACCCCCAAATTGCCAAACCAGAAACCCAGAAGTGCACCAGTAATGAAACTCAGGAATACTGCACTTCTGTCCATTCATGCTTCAGACCCAATGTGATTTATGCTGTTTGTAACAAACACATTCTGTACAGTGTTTGACAGCTTTTAACAGACTACATCATAATCTGACAACAGAAAACGTACATTTGGTCAGAGTAGTATACTTTTGATAGGCATCATCACATTTGAATTTCACAACATTTTTGTTTGTCTTTTTATGACTCATGTCAACAGCTACAAGACAACAAATAATGTATTTAATTATCTCACACTGAACTGTATGTGTAAGAAAGAAGGGAAAAAGTAAAGATTCAAACTTTAAGAGATCAGGTGTAATTATTAGACACTTATGGTGACTTTATATAACTTTGCATTTCAAAAAACTAATAACTTGTTTGTTTTGCAATCAGTAATGCATTGCATTGTAATCAGTAAACAGCATTATATTTCTGAAGTAACTTACCCAACACTGTACAGAGTTGTACTAAGGTGCATTAAAAAACCCTATTTTATGTGAAACTACCATAAAATTATGCTTATTAATACCCAGTTCAAATACTGCACCATGAAAGAAGGTGAACAAAGCTGTGATTTAACGAAGGGTAACAGAAATGCATTTTAGTACCATGAGCATGTGGCCTTGTGATTTCAGACTGAGAGTAAATGATGCTTGATGACCTATGTTAGGCATGGCTGTTGAGCTGGCAGGTCTTCAGAGAACAGTCGGCATTGGACTTGGGGGTTTGTGGTGAGAGTTACAACGAACACTAAATGGCACTGACTGGGCCGAGATGAGTGCTGAACCTCTAAACGGGTGGATCTAATTTAGCAACTGTCAATTATCCATTTCTTGCGGACGTTTTTTTTAAAACCCTTATTATCCCAGACTTTTTGCTCCTCCAAATGCTCAGGGGTGTTTTTATGTGTCTTCATAGCTGCATTCATGTTTTAAACTAGTATTCAGGTTCACGGGACGAGTTATGATGGAAATGGTACATTATTGGAAATTTGAACTCAGACATTCTCCCTCAGCCTTATCAAGTGACTCATAAAGGCCTAAATGATACAGTGCCCAACCAGAATGTGAAAGGTTTGTGGCTCTTTTCACAATGTCCTGTCAAGAAACACCAGCGGCATCTTTCCATGCCGCGTTAGCCGAGGAAACCTCACATATTTGCATGGTTTTAATCTATCTTCACTGGAGCTTCATTGGTACAGATTGGTCGCCTGGTCGACACTCTAATAAAGAGACAGTGTGGTTATTTCTCATGCTCTGCAGTCGTTTTATAGAGGGATGCTCAGTGAAGCGTTAAAGCACTTCAGCCTGGGGCCTGGTGTGAAGGCAATAATGTAGTGTACTGTGGATTTGTAAACGATGTGGGGATTTAGATATTCTGAAATGAGCCTTGAGGTCAGGGCCACTTTACATTGCAATGGGATTGGCTGCAGAGTGCCATCCAAATACATTTCTAATAGAATGGAATCTGTTTAGAAACAAAGAGTAGGGATAATATGATGAATGAAGAAAAAATTCACAAGAGAGGTGCAAGAAATGGCAGCAGCAGTCGTGCTGGAGAACTGAGAATTTGTATAAGCATGAATATGAAATTATTAATTGTTTGTGCTTGTTATGATGCTTACCTTGTCACCTTTTGGACCCGGTGGACCCTGTTGGACAATAAGGAAAAACAGTAGTTATCAGCAGTTTAACATGAAATATACACCTTACATTTATGAAACACTGTTTGCTGCAAATTTTTCACCAAAAAATCTGTCCCTGACCTAGTCATCTCTTATTAACTCAAGGTAATTGTAAGCAGCTGATTCCTTCTGGGATCTATTGTTTCCTGTAGTCTGGCCTTCACTAGTTCATGGTTTGCACAATGGCATTAAACTCAACTTGATTATATGCTGAACATATAATCAAGTCAAAGTAGTCTTTTGGCAAATATGCCACATGCTTCCAGCAAAAAAAAAGTGATCTGCTGTTACTTTCATGTCAAATGATGAGTTCATTTCATGATTATAGCAAAATCATTCCTTTAGGTTTATTTGGTGAAACTGGATGTATGCCAAAAATGTTGCTTGTGGATTCAGTTCTTCCAGCATATCACTAGCAAGGTTCTAGAGAAGTGTGCTGTCGTAGTTACACTGTGGCTTTCCATTAAACCATTATGGGGTAATGTGAGGGAGAAACAGAACACAAGTACTGAAGATTTGAGTTCATGATGATGTTCACAGTGCTTTTACAAGTGCATTTATTTATTTAAGGCCTTCATTAATGTAATCTGTTGGACTTTCACAATTTCGCCAACATTCTACATGTTACTTGCCCCGTCTCCAAAAGTAGGGAAAAAATTGGCCTTTAGCTTTAGATCTTTCTGGATCACATCTACATGAACTGCCATTCAGAAACTAAACTTCTGATCACAGATTTACTGCCTCATCTCTTAGCCGCTTTTGGCACGTTATAGCACCGTGTTCATTTTCACTCACTGAGTGTAGGCCTACGGACCCAATCAGTTAACAACCTCCAGGCTCCAACCCCAAATTCCAAATTACCTCATATGACTTTGCATTTCATTAAATATAGATTGTTTTTTAATAACCCTGGATGCAGGGACTGTAACGGAATCAGAATACATTTGAACTGGATCTATTTTTCTAGTCTGAGAATTACCCAAGTGCTGTTGCATTTTGTTGCTGAGGTGGAAAGGATACATTTCTTGTTTCTGCATATTGTTATGGGAAAGGCACCGAAGCTCTAAAATACAAACACATGTGGTCGTGTGCTGTAGTGCTCAGAATGAAAAAGATGAATGTTGCTGTTTGACACCTGCTACCCTTGCTTTCACCAGAAAGTTTACTCCTGTGTGAGGCTTGCCCCAGTAGTTCGAGAGTAGTTCTAAGCAGTATGTGTGCAATTATAATCTAATTTCCATAGAAATGTTTCAATTCTATGTTAATCGTGTGTGAATAAGTGCTTGTTCTGCCAAAACTCAGACAAAATGCTACTATCATGCAAACCAGACAGAGACATACATCTATCTCTCTTTTTTTATAGCTGTCATCTGTCTATAAATATCTATAGACACACAGACAGACAGGCAGAAAGCTAAATCTGTGTAGATTCCTAATGTCAGTGTGCCTGTCTATCTGTCGATATTTATCTATAGACAGAAAGACAGACATAGAGTCAAATTAATAATCAAACCGACAGATGGATAAAAAGTGTTTAGTGTGATTAGTGTGATAGATTAGATCTAATACACCAATCAGCCACATCATTAATATTGTGTAGATCCACCTATTGACTCTGTATAACTCATCAAGGCATGAACTTTACAAGAGCTCTGAAGGTGTGCTGTGGTATTTGGCACCAAGAGGTTAGCGGCAGATACTTTAGGTCCTGTAAGTTGTCAGGTGGGGGTTCCATGGATAGCACATCCCACAGATGCTCAGTCAGACTGAGATCTGGAGAATTTAAAGGCCAAGTCAGTAGCCTGAACTCTTTGTCATGATCCTCACACTATTTATAAACAATTTTTGCAATTGAATTATTCTGCTGAAGGAGGCCACTGCCAATAGTTAATTTCATTGCAGTGAAGACATGTAAAAGAAAATGTGATTCATCAGACCAGGTCACTTTCCTCCATTGCTCAGTCATCCAGTTCTGATGCTCACATGCCCCTTAAAGGTGCTTTTGGTGGTTGAGAGATCAGCATGACCAGTGTGCAGCTGTGTATTCTGAGAGCGTTCTATTATATCCAGCATTAGATTTTTCCTATTTGTACTCTTTCCAGTAGCTCTTTTGTGTGATTGGACCTGACTGTCTAGCCTCCACTCCAACATGCATCACTGAGCCTTGGGTGTCCATGACACTGTCACCAATTCACCAGTTTTCCTTCCTTGGACCACTTTTGGTACTTTCTGACCACTGCATAATGTGAGCACACCACAAGACCTGTCTTTTGGAAATGCTCTGACCAATCATCTAACCATCCCAACATGTCAAAGTCACTTTTCTTGCTCTCAAAACACCAATTTCAAGAGCTAACAATTCACTTCCACTACCTTGATAAGTGTCATTGTACGGAGAAAATCAATGTTATTCACTTCACCTTTCAGCAATTTTAAGGTTGTGGCTGTATTAGCTAGGGACAGAGTGTGTCTTTCAAATGTTGTACTTTTACAATGTTTACAGCAATAATAAACTAAAATGTACAGTTATAGAAACTATACTATACAGAAACTATTGGACAGTCAATATTTCAGCAATTGTACAGAAAAATGTAGCGAATTGAGATTGTGGACAGTTTAAAGGTACAATTACAGAGGTAAGATTAACAAACAATACGCCTGTGCAGAACCATTCAGTCTTCATCCCTTCAGTTTAGTCAATACTGGGAAGACTGTAGACAGAGCCTAATGCTTGTAGGATGCAATGACCTTACATAGAACTCTGTATCAAAGCACAACTGTATATAAAACATGAGATAAATTAGCACTAAAATATGATAATAATATGCAGTGATGGGTAACCTTTCTCTTGAAGGTGAAATGAAAGAGAAAACCTCTGAACTGCTTTTCAGCATTTGCCTTTTCCCTCAGAGCAACACAGTGTTAACCTTACCCAAACCACTTCAAACCAAGCCTGACATTTCATGAAAGAGCTCCAATTAATTCCTCTAGCAGTTACTGTCAATTTTGTAGACAGTGTTACCCCTCCCACAATGGGTTAGGTGAAAAAAGTGGACATGATCTTCACCAGGACTGGTGTCAGGGTCAGTATCAAAATTTGAGTTTCCCCGACTATGATGGGTATTTGTGCTCATTAGCTTGACAAAGTCTGCCTTCTCAAGGCCTGATGCCCCCATCATCAATAATTTGTAATTTACACATACATTCTTTGAAAATTTTGTTATATGTGATAGTGGTAGCATTTTAATTTCAGAGACCTGCCAATGTTTGGAGTAAATGTGGCTCATGTCAAACAGACATGACATGGAGGACTGAAGATGCTAGTTGATGATGATTTTATTCTCAAAATTAAAAACGGGCAAACTTCAAAACATCAAAGACAACTTTGTGGACAAATTTTAATGCCATTGTTTGACCAAACTGCATTAAAATGAGAGTAATCATGTCAGTATTACACATAGCTCTATAGCCTATTGTCACGGTTGGGACTCGTGTGACCGTGCCATGTCTTGTTTTTCTGTTTTTCTTTGCTTGTTTTCTGTTTGCCC
>JBBPDC010000011.1:13635115-13649524 GCA_037974485.1 Hemigrammopetersius urotaenia | reverse complement strand
TGTGTTTTCTGAAATGTCGTTGTGTTTCTGAAATGTCGTTGTGTTTTATGAAATGTCGTTGTGTTTTATGAAATGTCATTGTGTTTCTGAAATGTCGTTGTGTTTTGCCCTTCAGGGCCACCGTACAAAAAGCTCTGTACAAAAAAGCTCACTAAACTGGGAAATCACTGCAAAAATGTGAGCATGAATTCTTCATTCTGAAGGAAAAAATGCCCATAAGCATCAACAGACAAGATATTCATGGTCTCATGGTCTTGAGATCTGTATAGTCCACAGATTTAGGGTCTTTGTCTGCAAAGGATCTGTAATCATGACTTAAGGTATGACTTAATGTAAAATGTGTCCTTTTGTCTAGTTACTGTGTTGTGCTCACAGTACAGATAATACTTCTATTAATTCTACTCATATTTACAAAGTACACACAAGCACAAAAAGCACATGCGCACACTGTCAGCTTGTAGGGTAGAGAACAACACTGCTAACGATCAAATGCCCAAAAGCTGACATCTTTGTGATTGGCAGCAAAGCAGTAGTTTAAAAGCTTACATCGCTGCAGAGTGGAGGCAATCCTCATTTTTACTTGTTTGAAGCTAAGTGCTTTCAGCTTCAGCCATACATTCCTAGGATGATGTGTGTGTTCTCTTTGCATGACAGCTAATTTGCAAAGAATTACTGTAATGAGCTGGCGCTGACCCAACACCAGGTATTTGTGTTAGGTTGATAACAGCAGAAAATGCAGGACTGAATATGAATCCAGTCCAATCCTATATCCTATAGCAAATCAAGCCTCAAATAGTGCACACTCACCCTGCATGATGTTGTTAGCTGTGTATTTTCTTCTGTGAGGTAGCACTCCAGAGCAGTGTTTAAGAAATTTGACCACGAGGGTCTAATTGTGAGTGCATCCGTTTCAAATAGCATGTTTTAAACAGAGCATCTTAAATATTGTTTGAAAGAAACATTGACCAATACTGAACAATTCAACATTGTTATCTGTACTGCGATTTATTCAAAATTGGTACTGTGCCAAATGTAATTGTAGGGTATATCTGCAAACATTTCTATTTAAATTATAAAGCAAACACTAATTCATAACCTGTAAATTCTTCCTGGTTATTACTTCCAATAACATTTTTTTCTTTTTCCCATGTTGTCAAATGTTTCCAAACATGAAATGATAATGGTCTTGTGTCTTATGTTTTTGTTTTTCTACTATTTACAATTACTTTTCAGAAGCAGCTAAAAATATATGTTCATATAAAAGGGCATGTGCTATAGTCTTCTCATCTTATGAAGCTTATAATAATTCCTACCATTACGATCAGATTTTAATAAAATATTACCAACCCAAGCCTACAGTTGAATGTGTTAACAGGCATCCCAGAAAAAAAAACAATATTTCAATTAATGCAATCTTGCTGTGTTATTGTTGTTTAAATGTTGTTAAAGTACATTTTTACAGCAACATATTGCTCTTCTCTGGTTTCACCTGTACAACAGACATTGCTTAATAAACCAGATCTGAATCTGTGTGGCTTTTTCTTGTTTAGCTCTTGCTTTTGTAATGTCTGTCAACATTCCTGAAACTGGCTTTATACCTCTTTTTTTGGATGGTATGAATATTCTAGCAGGCTCCAGACTTCCCAAAAGCCCCCTATGTTGTCTTGATTCTGGCAGGACTAGGGTAATCTCTTATTGATGAGCTTGGTCAAATGGGGTAGGGACAGATGTCATTCTGTCACTTCCACTCTTTTTCACATTGGGCTTTGTTCTTTTATGTTTCTAGTATTTGCCACAAGGTCACAAAATTCCACTTCACATGAAATAAACTGAATTCACCCATTGTGTCTGTGTTGCCTGTCACTAGTCTGTGGTGCTGGCAGCACTGGTAATAATAGCTAATAACCAGAGATGGGCCAGACCTGCTGTGCAGCCATTATAAAGGTCTGTGTCCAGCGCAAGTGTTAACTTTACTACTGTGATTCATATTTGAGTCCTTGCCTCTGCAGCTGGGAGTCTTTTGGGTTGTGCTCTTTTTCCTTCATTGCTGGGTGACATACCAGGCAATTGGACATTTTCTTGGATATATGAAAGCTCCTGTCTTCTCATGAAAGGTTTTATGACATTATAAAAGAAAAGCCTTCTACGATGCAGAGGCAGAGCTAGTTTCATTATCTTGTTGAAAGAAGCATTTATTTTCACGTTCAGCACTCATTTTTAGACAGTTCCAGTTTAGCCTAACATTATGTTTACATCTGTGCTCATACATGTCATGCATAAACTGTACATTGCAAGGTAGTATGTTACAGTACATAACTAACATGGGATATCTAGTACAGCTGTCAGTACCCAACAATTTAGCATTTAGTCAGTCAGGGCTCTCTAGGACTCTATGTGAGTACAGTACAGTGTGTGTATGTGATTGTGTGTGTGAGAGAGAGAAAGAGAGAAACACAGCTGCTGTTGTAAGGCACAGACAATGACTACTCATATATTAAAATTCCTATGCTATATGTCATGCTGCGGAACTCCATATTAAGTGAACTGGCTTTGTAATGTTAAGGGCCACCATGCGCTACCATGTGCCAGCAAAACAGCTATAGCTGCAACTAAGTGTACGTTATAGAAGTGTCTGGTGCTGCAGCAAAGGAATGGTATGCCATTCCTTCAAAAGATAATTCCTCTGGCATCATTCTCTAGGGTGGTGGCGTAGTGGGTAGGATACTCGCCTCTAGACCAAGACGTCATGGGTTTGAATCCTACCTTCAGCACACCACCACTGGGTTCCTGAGCAAGACTGAGTTGCTCCAGGGAGACTGTCCCCTGTAGGTAGGGAATGGAAGTCGCTTTGGATAAAAGCGTCTGATAAATGCCGTAAATGTAAATATCGATGGTAGGAATGGAAGGGACTGTCTTACACATTAGTCCAAAATCTTCTACATGCATTTAGCTGGGCTGAGATCTGGCAACTGCAAAGGCCAAGCACATGATTTACATAATTTCTGTATTCATATTTTGCATCTTTTGCAGTGACCCTTTTCTATTCAGGAAAATGAACCCAAACCAATGACCTTTATTCACCCACTTATGGAAAGTCAGTATGACCCATAATCTGATCTTAATGCTCTTTTCAAGGTTCCCAAACCCTCTTAAACATAACTTTCAAGGACTTTTAAAGCCATTCTTAAATTCAAGGATGGTTTAATTTACTGTTTACGTTACTGTTTGCTGTTACTTAATGTTAGCTTTCTCACCTGCTTGGTGCAGTTTAACCTGCATCATTAGACATCAATCACACACATGACTGTCAATCATGCTCAGAGCACAGAGCTAAGACTGGTGGGATGTATGTTTTATCCACATCTCTGCAAACCAGTGCCTGTGATTTTTTATGCCACTGAACTCTCAAGTGTGCTTCTTTTTAATGAGGGGTTTATGCACAGTAACCTTACTACACTAGCCCTCTCTGTGTAGTTGAGGATGGACTTAAATGATTACTGGTCGCACACCTGAGGAACAGTTAGTGTTTTTTTTTACATATTACATTAATGTACAGTTTGCCCCTGAATGTGAACACTTGACTGAGTTAAACCTATTGTCTACTGATATGTCTAGATCTAAATGTAGATGCTACTTTTGTCACTGCTCTATTCAAACACGAAATAGCCTTTCTGACAAAAGCTCCATGCTCCAATACTGAACCCTCAAAGTCACTTAGACCTCATTTTACCATCTTGATCCCAAATCGAGGTCAAGTGGACCTACTCCTTACATGTCTACTGTAATGTACTATGTACAGTTAATATTGCAATATAATTCATACCTATAATGTAGTTTTGAGACAGAATAGGTTATTTCCAAAGATATTACAAGAACCTTACTTTTTCATAAGGTAATGTATGTTAAAAAAAATGGTTCAGGATCATTTTAAAGGGGCAACCTTACAGACACAAATTCCCTGTCTTCTCCACTAACATGTTTGTCAAGTTGTCATGCTAATTAGAGTTGGGTTAGTGTTAGGACTCGAGCTCCTCAGAGTGGAGGAAAGGTGTTGAGCTGATCAAAGTCCAACTGGAGGATGTTTTATTAACACGTGTAATGTATTATGGATGAGGCTGAGGCTGGACTCCTGGATGTCACCAATGTTCTTCTATTCCCAGGCAGGCCCGCTGCATAATTCATTTGCCGTGACACACAGTTCTCTTGAATAATCTTGGAAAAAACTGGAAAAATGCAATGCACTGCATCTCCTTTACAGAAATAAAGGCACTTTCAAATTTAGTGTAGACACTTTCTGTCTGAGTGGAACTCAGAATCTGGAAACACATAATTTGCTTACCATTACTGTCATCTCAAAACTTCACACCGTTTACACACAGCAGTTTTGCGAACATTTCATTTTACGAACATTTCATGATAAACAGAAATGGCCTAAAATTTTTCTGAAGTTTTTCCACAACAATAGTTATACTCTATATGGACAAGAGTATTGGGACACACCTGTTTTTCAGGGTTTGGGCTACGACCCTTAGTGCCAGTGAAGGACAATCTTAATGCTGCGGTATACCAAGACATTTTGGAAGCATTCGGGGAGAATGCTTCCAACTTTGTGGACACATTTTGGGGTAGAACTGTTTCTATTCCAGTATGACTGTGCCCCAGTGCACATCGCTAGCCCATAAAGACATGGTTGGATGAGCTTGGTGTGGAAAAACTTGACTGGTCTTTTAAAGTCCCTGTCGGTGTATATTTTGGTCCATATAGTGTATATACCAACCAATGCACTCCTGTCAAAAAAGGCTTAAATGTTCAAATGCTATGTGCATGGCACGTAAATCTATCACAGCTTGGGAATCTAATTTCTTAGTGTTGTGCATTCTGAATGAATGTGTTATTTCTGGTTTAGCCAGGGTAACAGGGTCCGTGAGCTAACATTGCATGCCTCACTGAGTTTCTGCAGTCCTTGTAGTGTGCATGACATGTATTATGGTAGAATCTGTGGCATTTCAGACACTGGAAGTGACAGGTCATCAGAAAATGTGCTATATGGAAATTACAGTTTGTTCAAACAGTAGTGTAAAATATTGTTGACTGACAAAGTCCCACCACATGCATCAACCTACCAATGCTCATACTGTAATCTCTTATATGGAACGTATGCATAGACTTCAAATTGCAGTATGCATTATTCTATTTTAGTTATTTTGTTTGAGAAATTACCATAAGACTTTCTTTGTTCGCTTATTTTAGTCACAAATGTTAGCTGTGCATCTAACGTTATTTTAAAAGTAACCCTATGAATCTCTAAATTGGCACATCTATAAGCGCTGACAATTGCAGAATGTCTGCCATTAAGAGTGCGTCATCCAGTGGTTGGCAAATAGCTCTGTTGCATAGACCCATTACTCTCTTTAAATAATTCAACATATATTAAGGCAAATTAAGGCAAATGTCATTTTTTTATTTTCTTTTTTTCAGTCAGTGGTTTAAGTCCTGATTGCTTTTCCGATCTCTTTTAGAGACTGTTCAAAGGATTGTCATTCTCAAAATTCCTAAATAATAGGCTCTCACTACTTAAATGACAATCTCTGCAAAACATTAACTGGTGGAGTGAAATGGAACAAAAATGGAGGAAAAGAATTGCTTTTCCATTTCTTCTACTTTAAAAAAAAAAAAAATACTGCCTGTTGAATGAGAGCATTTTCAAATGATCTGTGAATGGACAAAGCCCATTGAAAACCACATACATCCCTAATGTTCATCAGTGTGGTGCTGTATGTAACTTAAATTCACAAGAACAAATTACTCCATTTTCCAAAACATCCAATAACCAGGAGATATTCTTCCCTTGAATTACAGTTATAAATGAGAAATGCAACACTTAGCATGCAGCATCACTTCACTGACAGAAAAGGTGAAAAGGCCCATTGACTCTTGGTCAGTGAAGGTCTTTACAATCTGATGGATACTGAAGATGATTCACTTCCTATAAAATGATGGTCCCAAAAAGAGTAATTTGGGGCAATCCCATAGAAGACTAATTTTCGTGTTACCTTTCAATTTAAGATTCTTTACAAAACCATTTTGTAATCTATGAGAGAGAAAAACTTTTCAAAACCTTCAACAGGCTTCTATATCAATTAAAGGTATTGAATCATATGTTCAACATGTATTTTTAAGAGAACATGCAGGTCCACAGTTTTTAGTTCTTAATAACTTACATAGAACTTCATAGTAGTTACCAAAAAATTCATATCTTTTACTTGAGTCTTAAAATTTATAACCATCAAATAAATGCACAGTTTAACAGGGAAATAACATCATCACCAGTTTAATAATGAGTTTGTCACCTGTTTTACAAAAAGCCTTTCCTTTTAAGTCTTTCCTTTATATGCTAGCTACTTTTTAAAATAAAGGCAACAGAAGCCATAGAAGAATCAATTTTCAATAGATAGAATTTTCTAATAGATAAAGCGCCACCTTATAGTCACGCAAGAACCCAGTACAGTACAGCACACAGTGTTAACAGTGTGACATTCTTTCTCTGTATTTTACTCATTTACTCCAGTGAAGCAGTGGGCTACCCCCAACGGGGCACCCAGGGAGCAGTTTGTGGGGATGGTGCTTTGCTTAAGGATACCTCAGTGGTGCCACTAACAGTCCTGGGTTTAAATTTGTACATTTATATGATGGGTTCTTCACACTCACATAACTCATTTCCAACAATGCTTCTTAGGGAAACTGAAATGGTTCTTCTATGACATCGCTGAAAGAACCCTATGTGACCCCTGTACTCGATGCACTGTACTTAGTAGGGTGATTGATGGCTGAGTATATATATATATATATATATATTCACCACCTTCACCACCTGGCTTCACTTAACCTCCCACTCAAAGGTTAGGGTGAGTGTCTGCAAATGCAGGACGAATTAGCTTACCATTCGTTTTTACAGTTCTGAGGACACCATTATACCCACTCAATCGCACACAACCTCCATAAATTATTTTGGCCGGAATTGCGCGGCCTGCTTTGACCTGGGAAATACGCCACCGCCTTTTGCCTTGTCTGTTCCCCTAATAGTTAAATATGGGTTTGTCTTCGTTAGCTTGGTTGCCAGACGTTTTCCATCTGTGTGAGGTAGAAGGCTCTTGTGATCACTCAGCACTTAATGAAGTGTGACTCCCTTTTTTAGTTGGGGAACTGGCAACTCCTCAGAGTTGGTAACATTTGGTGTAGGAAACCCAGGATGTTTTTAGATGAGAATACAGTTATTCCATTTGGGATAAGCATGGATAAAAATAATATTTTAATCATATAGTCAGATTTTTATGTTAACCCAATAAGCTTTACTGCATGAGCCAGAGTGGTCTTTGAATGAATGTATAAAAGAATAGCAGGCACTGAATAATGATATTTTTTTTCTCTTTTCAAAAGATAAAGAGAAACAGCTTATGCATTCCAGATCTGTGGTTTTACCTGTAAGGATGTACAGTCATGCAAACCATTCAGCTTGTTGTCATGATACTTACAGGGGGTCCTAGGAGGAAAAAAAGAGAAAGAGAAAAGGAGAGTCATAATCTGGACAAACATGGTATACATGAGACACCAGTCATTCATTAATGAGATAATAGACAGACAGCAGCTTTGGTGTTATGACCCCTAAAAATGTTTCAACTTCAGATGAGTCTTAAACCCCTGGGAGAAAAACCACTGACAAAGTATCTCTGCTTCCGGCTACTTGTATTTCAATGGCACAGCTAAACCCGTGTCTCATTTCCACATGCATGCAGAATCGCGCCTTTTATTTATACTCGTGGCATTTAAGATTGGCATCTTGACAGCATGCCATTCCTGGATCTCCTTTCCAAAATAGTGCCCAACAATGACAGGGTGTGCCATCGCATGGCTTTACGAAGTCATCTGGTATTACACAGAAGCGGTGGGCTTGTTATAGGAGCTAGCCATGCCCTTTACCCAATTACCCTCTCGCTCAATGAGTCCATGGAGTACAACTATAGGGATTTTATCAAAGAGCCTCACAAGTCAATTTGATTCTTTGGATCTTATTAAGAAACCACAGCTTCAAAACCAAAAAGGCTTTTCATTTTTACGAGTGCCATTTCTTTTTTCAGACTTTCTTTATATTGAAGGCAAAGTACAAACAATTCCTGCAGCTGCTCTGCAAGTTTTGCATCTGCACTTTTTGTTTGTAGTACAATTCATTTAACAATCAATTTATCATAATATGTAATTACTGTTTTATATCTATCATCCAAATTAGGAAGGACCAGGCAGGAGAATACGGATAAACACTAGATGAGTAATGATGATGATGATGGTTTGGCAAAAAGGAGGTAAAAACTCAATCATGAACTGAAAAGTTATCTTAGCTGCTTCACTCTTACAGCTGCTCAGTGAAAAGCTAAGGTCATCTCAGGTACTCTTTTTGTAAATGCTAAAGTTAAAAATTACTAACACTGAACAGCAGTGTAAAGAGAGTCACTGCTTCGAAAGCAGTGCCATAGCAGCATTGGTAAAGTGTTTATTGACCAACCAGTGTGTCAATGGACTGTGATAACTGTTTTATAATGTTCTATTTCATCAAAATATAGCATTTGTCACAGAGAAAGAACTCAGAATGATGTTGGGAATGTGACGGGTTTGAGACGAAACACCAGAAGACATGACAGTTCAATTAGTTGATTAATCAAACAAATTTCAAAACATTAATCAGTTTCAGAGACCAGGTATAGCATATATTTACAGTTCCTCAAGTTTAATCACTAAAGTGACCTTTTAAAGTTTCACCATATGTGACCTCAGGATTGATGGCCCATTGGCAAGGTGTGCGATCATATGAAGTCATTATCACTAACAGGCATCACAAGTGACACTGACAGGTGTGTGGATCATGTTTGAGGCATCACAGCTATTGGATCTACCTATCAGACCAACCAACAGTAATATAGTCATTATACTATTAAATCGCAGTGAAATGGAAGCAGTTTGACCATTATTTATTAGTAGTACATTTCAATGTATGTTTATTAGTAGAAGAATTTAAGCTTCTACTCAGATTTAAGCTGTGTTTCAGGTAAGAAAAGTTGTGGAATTCTTAAGCACTGATGTACGTCGCTCTGGATAAGAGCGTCAGCTAAATGCCGTAAATGTAAATGTAAGAAGAGATTATTTAACATAACAAATGATGAAAATGTATTGTTGTTCATCTTGAAGAAAAAACAACAATTTTAACACAAAACTAGATTCTGCCTTATTGAATCTTAATAGGTAGAAATGATGGAACTGTATTTCTGCAAACATTCCCCAAGATGGAAGAACTGACTCAAGTTCTACAGTAGGCTATAGTTCCTAATGCCAATAAAATCTATTTAGGCAGAAAAAAAGAAAAAAAAGTTTATGTGGCTATGTGTAATGGCACATATTTTCTTGTACTTTACTGGATCAAGCAAACACTCTGGTTTTCTCTGTTGAGTGTTATTGTTTTGTTAAGCAATTTATTTGATGTGGAAAAGAAGCTGCAGGGAAGAAACATTTCTTGATGGATTTTTTCCTGTGGTCAGCCGGCTATCAATGGGAGGCCTCTGGACTGCACAAAGGAGGTGTGTGCCCGGCCACGTGTAAATGAGAGAGCGCATCCAAGAACTGACCACCCGTTATGCATGGTCATAGACAACCACCCCGGTCTCACTCAGCGGTGCTCCACTTCCAACCCCACCCATGACTGCACCAGCCAATCCAACCATATAAGCGTCCCTGCATTCTGCTCCAATGAAGTGTCATTTGAGCTTCAGTTCCTGGGTAAACACCTTGGTGTTTTTCCAGTTTGCTTTCCCCTTTCAATTAGCTGGTTAACTCTGGGCAAAGTGCAACCAGATGAAAGGATGTTCCATTCTCCCAGACAGGGCAACCGCGCTTACCTCAAGTTTGGTGTTTCTCACCCTGGAAACCCACTGGCCGGGAGAGCTTGAATGTGGGGTCATGAGATATGGCCTGTGCAAGCTTTGCTTTAATGGCATGCCTGAAAGTCATGCTCTTGAAATAGCTTAAGATTTTCCTCCCTGCTTTCGTAATTGCTGATTGATGCAGAAATGTGACCTTCATTCACCATACATACATCCAGGCAGGAGGCAATTACCCAGTTCCTTGTGATGAATATGGTGACTGTCTTTCAAAAAAAGAAAATGTCTTTCACTGCATTCTTAAAAAATGATTCCTAAACTGTTCTTGGCTTGCATGCATGGTAAGAACTGGTAAATAAACGTTACATTATGAAGAGGCCTTAAAAAGGTTCTTTAAACTAGCACATCCCATTAATAAAAATGCATTTTAGGGAACCCTGAGTGGTTCCTCTGTGACATTCCTCCAAAGGACATTTTCTAAAAACTGAAAAGTCCTAAGGAAATTTCACTTCTTTATAGTACCTTCCATACTTTTATGAGGGGAAACATGGGTCATATACACTTTTATTTCAAACGCTCCATTAATGTGATGTGTAAAGGTGAGAGGAAAAGAACAGGCTCAAAAAGTCATTATTTGAGCATCAACTCCCATTTGTTTTGGCTTGTCTGCGGACCACATTCTAAGTGGAGGGTTGCATATGTGTGGTCGCGGAGAAGAAGTGAAGGCTGTGTATTTGGCCTGGCTGTCGGTACTGTCGGTGGTGGGGACCAAGTGTAAAAGCTTTGGTATGCCTGACCTAGCCTGCAACATGCTGCTAGAGCAACACAAGGATGAGGCTCTCATATCAGCTCCATGGAAGGGATTGTGGCCCTAGTTGGCTGTATTGTAACCTAAGCAGACTGGGCAGCGCTGATGTCTGCGCTTGCTGCTATTGGCTGGTTTTCAAGTTAATTTACCCGCAGGATGCTATTTCAGTTTTCACTGTTGCACGAAATGACATTGGAATACCCCCTCAAAATTTAAGAAGAATATAAGGATCTCATTTTTGCATTATGCAAAATATCAATAGAATGCGTTGCTGGGAACATTAAGCTCACCACAGCTCACAGCTGCCTGAAATCCACACCACCCTTGCTTGCATCTGCTCAACTCTTTTGCTAACGGAAAACACAGCCTCCAGACCATTTACTAGATTTGAAATTAATTTAGCTAAATTAAGAGCAGAGAACTACGATTAAAAAACATCGGAAGCGAACTATGAAAACCCCCGATTGTGTTTAATTCCTGAGACTTGAAAACCATCATTGCAATTAACAATAATGAAGTCCAATGTCCTGCATTTTCTATCAAGGCCTGCCTTCATTTCCTGTCCTCTGATCTAACCTCTACCTCAAAGCTTGAAATCCCAGACAAAAAAAAATCTTTAAAATTTGCTTTTTATGCAGTGGTTACCTTTGCTCCAGCAGTTTGGACTGTGTTCAGCCTTTCCACATCTCAACACTTGTGATCATTAGCTTCCACTGTTTCATTTTTTCATTCTTTTTTTCTCTTGTGGAAATGCACATTTTAGTTTTCTCGCATTAAAGTCTGATCCAGCATACATTTTCTATGGTCTGTGAATGGGACACCACTGACACGTGTCCTCCAAAAAGACGTCAGGCCAGCTTGGGCAGGATTTGGTGGGCTTTCCAAAATATAAACCTCTTACTGGAGGTCCAGTAAAAACGGAACTATTGGTAATGGCCAGTGTAATCAGCCCAAACTCCTTTTGGAATGCCATTTAGCAGACACAGCATTCAGTGCTTCCATGCACTTGTAGGTTAGGTCTCCATCATTTCCAAAGTGGAAAAAGTAGAAGTCATTACCCTTCTATGAATAAGTTCCACTAGTAGGTTTTATGACTTGATACTTCTCTTAAAAGTGCTCACTGAGTAAGATGAAATGGATGCGATACTGAGCAGTAATGTGTTCAATTAGCTCACTCACCAGGGTCTCCGTTGCGCCCTCTTCTTCCTCGCTTCCCCGGTGGGCCTAGAATGCAAAGGTAGAAGAATTTTCTTAGTCCATTCAGATTCAGTTACTGCAGAGTTTTATGTGTTTTATGTGTTGCAGACTTTGTCAAAAGCCTAAAAGTTTCAAAACCACCCAAAGAGGAGTGCTCAGACAGAGGTTTTGTCCAAATATTGCCTTTGGAAATGTTATGCTTCCTTAGGCCATACCAAGGTTCATTAAGATTTTAAAGGTCAGAAGCTGAAATGGGAAGACGCTACACTTAGCCTCGCAACAAATATGCACTTTTATACTTCCATTTATCCAATTTCTCTGCTGTTATTCTGTTCAGCATGGGTGACTTTATTTCTAATTTGTTTTTTAAAGCGCTCATTTTCAGTTTGCTCCTCGTGAGCCTTGGGTGAATGGCACCTATCTGTTTATCCTCAGCTGGAAGAATGAAGTAATTACATGGACTGTCAAGTTTTACATGCTGAAAATGAGGCTGAAAAAATAACTAAAGATCCCAGGTATTGTCCACTGGAGCCCTGCAGAATCTAAGAAGCTTAGCTAAACTCAAGCACCCCAGAGGAGTAAATTAAAGACAGCAGAGAAGGAACAGGGTTGTGTAAATCAATTTGGCCATTAATGTTACACTATCAAGTTGTAATGAAGCCTGTAAATCCATTAAGAATTTAACTAAACAAAGCACTGTAAAATCCAGCATTTTAACTTCTTTGACAAGAAGCTTGTCTTATTTCTCCCAGAATGCACCATTGTCTATAAGATTACAATTTTGTTACCTCCCTAAATTTATATCAGTTATTTACAGTACAATAATTAATGCTGAATTAGAACAGTGGCAGTCTAATTCAGAATAATCACTTGGCATAGTACATAATGCATAATATATATATACATAAATATTTAGTGTCAGAAAACAGAAAGTAATATGAAATCCATCTTTGTCTCTAAGGGGGGCACATACAGAGAAAGATAACCATTCACACTCACATTCACATTCACATATTGGGGCAATTTAGTGTGCTCAATTGGCCTATCACAAACACACGCATGTTTTTTGTGGTGGGAGGAAACCGGAGGCCCAGGAGAAAACCCACACAATCACAGGGAGAACATGCAAACTCCATACAGAAAGACCCTGCACCCAACCCAGTTCAAACCCAGGACCTTCTTGCTGTGAGGCAACAACGCCAACTGTGCCACCCCAATATGAAATCCCACTTTTTTTTATACATAAGCCAAATCTGCATCCTGTTGTACAAGATGGTATATGACAACTCTGTCAGATCTTACAGCATGGTTACAAACAGAAGCATAGCAATGTCAGCAGGTCCAAACAGATATCATGTTGCAGCTTAATCTTTAACAGCACAAAATTTTTCCTCTGCATTTAACCCATTCACCAAGTGAAGCAGCGGGCAGCCAAGAACACAGCACCCGGGGAGCAGTGTGTGGGGGACGGTACCTCAGAGGTGCCACTAGCAGTCTTGGGATTCAAACACATGACTTTCTGATTGCAGGGCGAACGCCCTAACCACCAGTAATCATTTTGAAAAACTTTTTTCTTAATTTTTTTAATAGATTATCAATTGATCAAACTGTTTCAATACTGCAATTTGTGTCACTATCATGTTCCTGATTCTTGACCTCGACCTTATGTTAGGGGTAGGCAATAGGGCAAAGATATCATATCATGATTTTTTTACAGTTAAATCACAATTTCGTTTTTATCATTGCAGTATTTTTATTGCTTTGTAACTATATATTTGTTTTACTATTCTGCAAGTTACTGAACAGTACAACCAAACTATTTTCCTTTGTAAAAAATATAGTCCTAAAGAACTAAACAGCATTTAGGCCAAATAACATTTATGAACTGATATTAATCATGTTTATTTAAAGCTAAATAAATACTTAGTGTTACTTCCGAACAACAAATCAACGACAACAAAAAAAATTTCAATGGGAAACAGTAAAAATATAAATTTGTGCAATTCTTAAACTATTACTGAATTATTCAACACAGTTATTTTAACATGACATAAAGTGCAATACTGTGTCTACAATGTGATTATAAAAAACCCACCAACTTAGGAACATTGTTTTTCCAGCATCGTTTTAGCATGCTGGAGGTTTTTAGGTTTATCAGAACCACAATAGATAGATAGAATGTAGTCTTTATAGACCACGGGTCGGGAACCTTCAACACTCAAATAGCAGTTTGGAACCGCTTTCCACAAAGAGAAAACATCGGTTTTGACATCAAAAAATGAAGATAACACTGCATATATTGTTTTTTACTTTTATGCTATGTATAAAATCTAGACTAGTGTTTGCTTGTTCAATTTAATTTATTCAAAGAAAACGTTTTGAACATTTAAAACTGTCACGGTTTGGTCGGCGGCCGTTAGTGGCCGCTGCTTTTCAGTTTGTTTTGTTTTCTGTTCTTGTATTGGTTCTTTTATTTTGAAG
>JBBPDC010000011.1:13612395-13635015 GCA_037974485.1 Hemigrammopetersius urotaenia | reverse complement strand
AGATTTTAATTAGTCTCAGGATATTCATTATATCCTCTCAAGATTGGAATAGAAACAATCTGCATAGTTTGTAACTAAATGATTATCAAAAATATAGCAAAAGTGTGTTGGATTGTTTGTGGAATCGTAGTGTGGAATTGAATTGTTGGCCCAGAGGAAAGGTTTGAAGATCCTGGTTCAAACCCCATACCTTCTGCAAACAAGCAAACTTAATAAAACATAGAGTATCTGGTTGCCGTTAAATATTATAATGTGGAATACAAGATTTGGAATCTGAATCCAAACTTAACTGTACTTTTAAATGTTTGACTTCTGGGCTGTGTTTGATTTGGACCCCTATGATCATCGCAAGCAGCTGTATATTGAATTAGGTTTCCTTATTTGACCATAGTGCAGAAGGATGTCTACTACACTTCTCTATATGCACTTTTATTTTATTTATGTCGCTTGAAGTAAATAAAGATATTTTGACAACTCTCAGAGGGGGATAAAGTGTTTTTATAAACATGTAAGTCTTAAAGAAAATGACACAATTGATAAATCAGTTATATATTACATTTCTAAAATGGAAAAGTGGAAAATTTGTATTGCCACCGTCACTATAAGGAATATATCTGCCCGAAAGTGTTTACTAGTGTTATTTTCTAAGTTCAAAGTTTGTTTAACTTCACTTTAAGGAGGTTCTGTCCAGATTTGCTATGTAATTTTATTTAATTTCTTTCACTTCTGACTGCTGCGCTGCATTAGCCAACCCTAACAGGCAGAGAAAACTTGCAAGTTGCTGTCACTCTCCTCAGCACTTAAGCGTCTAATGCTAGGCCACAGTAGAGATGATTAATATGTTTTAAAGGATGACAGGTGTCTCCCTAAGTTTCTAGCATTTGCTCATAGGGGAAGTCTGGATCTTTCAGACAGTTAACTGTTTTGACTACACTTTCGAGTTGCGTACCATTCACAGGTGTTGAAAGCTGGACATGAGCAGGAGTTAAGCCTGCTGTGTCAGTAAACCCAAACTGGATGCCGTGGTCTACTCAGTGTTTATCAGGAAATATATCAAGAAAACTACATTTCTAGCTTCCAGTACCACATGACTTTATGACCAGTTATCTCAGTTTTCCATCAGACATTTTTTTAAGCAAGCTGTACCATGTATGTTGGGAGGTGTTTTTTAAAATATTGTCAGAAGTAATGCTGTGTCCCGCCTAGAGTGAGTCCCTGCCTCGTGCCTGTGGGTACTTGCTCCAGGCACCCACAACCCTAGTAAGTATAAAGCGGTTTAAGAAAAGGAAAGAATGAATAAACAAATATTATCTGAAGTACAAATAAAATGAATGAGTCCAGGCTCTCAGAGTACTGTTACTGTAGGCTAAAGCAACTCACTAGACTGACTAGCTTAGATTATTAGTGTACTTTTTCTCTTCTGCTTCTCTTAAAATTACACTAAAATAAATGTAGACTGCATTATCCATACCAGCTAGACAGCACTGAGATTCATTTACACTTTTAACAAGCTAAGGTGACCAGCAAATTCAACTACAATGTACAATACAAGTACAATACAGTACAGTTTTCATTATAGAACCTTCTTTTAGAATAATATTGCTATGTGTGACACTAATACTGTGCTGTAAAGGAAGTTCAGCAGAGGCCGACAGAAACAACTTTTAAAAGTAATATCTACCAAAATATAAACATATGCCAATATCCATCTGTACACACATGTAGACATCTAATAACGTCTTCATGCGGCAGCCTGAAGCCCAACAAAAAGTACATTCATGGACAATTTGGCTTGTGCTCTACCACTTCCGCATGACTTTCCCTTCACCTACTCCTCATATAGGAAACTTTAAAGTTTACAGCACTACCAAAGTCCATTACCAGTAACTTCACTCTTCCACCTCTGTTTAACCTTCAGAACTGCTGGATCACAATAACATGCAAATCACTATGAGGAGGCTCCTGAAGCAAGACCAATTCGTTCGTAGCTTCTGTGCCAGTCAGGTAGTTATAGATGCACCAATTAAAGAGGGTGAAGTGCTTGGCAATTAAAACCACTTTCCTTAAAAACTAATTAATCCTTTCTCTTTCCCAGACTCCTCATCGCCCACTTTTGTTAAGCTGAGCGTATTGATGACCCTTGACTAAAATGTTTTAAGCGCAATTAGTAAACCTATCACAACAAAGTTTGCATGATTATGATTGAGAGTGCAACTGAACTTGCAACCTGTTTATAAATGTTACCAGACCAGACTCTAGTTTTAACATCACTGTTTGATTAATTGAAGTATATTTGCCCTGTGAATATGAGACACATACACAGGTCTTTCACAAGTAGCTTTCCTAAACCTGCACTCTTCTACACAAGGATCCTTACGCTGCAGTAGCGAGACACTGGCATTTGCACATTTGAGCTTAGTACTTGGAAGCCTGGAATAACTCAAATAGTAACTGCATTTTATTCAGTAGGGCTGTGTGTATGCACAGTATAGCACTCTGCAGTTTAACAGAGCTTACTCAAAGTCTCTAAATGTCATGCCCTGTGAAAATATGACTGTATCCACTGGCACGCTACGCACTGACAAATCATTAATATGCTGTTGTACGCTGCATATGTCCCAAAAATATATAAAAAAAAAAAAACCTGTTCCAAAAAAACTTAATGAACCCAAATAAAAGGAAATGGGCTGTCTCCTCTGAAATGATGATTGAACTCACTGTACGGCAAGAGACGTTGTCTTTGTTCAAAGCCATGCACATGCTTTGCATTAAATGTCTTGCAGTCATTTTTTCGAGGTACACAGTTAAAAGAGCTCTATTTTCCCCAAACAGCAAAATCAGAACAGCAGAAGAGTCTGCAGCCTTAAGCAAGCCATGTTTATATCTGCCTGGAGTAATTGTTAGTTTGCGTACCGTGAGAGATAAAAAAGCAAAAGCAGTCCATCAACGTGCTCACCACAACAAAGCAGAGTTAGGACTGGGGAAGGATGGAACTTAAAGGAGTTAAATCATTACTACCCTACCACTAATTCCAGAAACCTTGTCGGGCAAACAAACCATGTTTGAAGCATAGTGGGCCGCTTTCATGGTAAACTGAGCACTTTAGCTTAGGAAAGAGATCAGAGCCAAAGAGGAAACAGGGAGGAAAAAAAATAGAATGGGAAGACGCTGATGAAGCAAGACAGCAGAGATGCAGTGAGGACGACAGGTATTGAAGCATGTTGAGGAAGGAAAGCAAGCTCTCTGGACATTCAAGCCGCTCGTTATTGTCATTTCCATCAGGAGCGGCCAAGTCAAACATCACACTCTTATTTGCCAGTTGCGTCTTCCTGCTTCTTTTTTTTTCCGCTTTACTCCTGAGGAGCCTTTCCCATGTTTTCTTTTCCAACCCTTCTACCACCAACTCCCAACCGACTCCATTGCTCTATCCTTCACAGTTCCGGGACATTCTGGTACAAGAGGTGTTTCTGAGCAAAGAATGCTCTAAAATTCATGGCTGTGGTTTGGAAATGTCTGGTTTAAGTAAATGTCTAAACAAGTTTACCACATAAGAACTCCGCTGACAATTGAGGACGCTTTCCCAGATACCTTGTCTTCGTACAGAATGTCCTTCATGTTCCACTGAGGGTGTGGCCAGCAAATTTGACAAGACCAGAAGTGATTAAACACTGAATACACCAAACATCTATAAATCTCTGCACATCTGTCCAACTTCTCTAATATACAGATCTGGAAAAAATAAGAGAGCACTGCAAAAATGTTCCGTTTCTTAGGTTTTATCTTTTATAGGAGCAAGTGTTGAACTGAACAGCTTGGCATAGTTTCTAAGAACTGCTGATAATATTTCTCCTAATTTTAAAGGAAATGACATTACATCAAAATCAGATAAATTATGCAGTGTTTACAGAACTAATAATTCTGTAGAACTAAAAACATAAATCTCTTGTTCACTCAAACAAAATGGCAGAATTACCTTTAACTTCTAGTAGTGTTTTTCCATCCAATTGGTCATATTGCGAGAGTAGAGTGTTGATTACAGCAGTGTTTTTTTTAATACTTTTCCTCAGTAAATAAGATTTGATTCAGGTAACCCCTAATCAGTACCTCCTTAAGCAGAATGAGGTGTTTGTGTAGGAATTTAACAGACACTGGCATGAAATGGTTGTCATGCTCATAGAGATGCTTGATTATAAAATAAATTGCAGTGGTGTCTTATTTTTACCAGAGCTATTTATCTCCATAAAGAAAAGTGTATTTACTTTGGCCAAAAGAATAAATAACATTTTGCATTAGCGAACAATAGCTTGCAGGCCACAAGAATTTGCTGTTGCTAAAACTAGCAAATATTTTATCTCTCTAAAGCCAAGTAAGTGGTATTCGTAATATTAAATACACACATATAATTATGGACTTCAGAAACTATGATAAGTAGTGTTTCATTTGTTGACCTACGTCTACATGTTGGATTTTTAGCCCAGTACAAAAAAAGACATTTTCCTCCCTTTTTACTCACACTTCTCTTGGAATACTTTTTGCAACCCACGATGGTGTAAAAATTCCAGAAATATGTTTAAGCAACTGTATATTCCCTAATGTCTAAAAGTGTCAGGCTACCGTCAGTGCTGTAGACCTCATTACCTTTCCACTGTGGCAGTCACTTGGTAATTGTCAATTATCATGGTTAAAACAGCTATAAAAACTTGCATGTACTTTGCCCAGTGGGACAAGAAACATTTGTTCTTTCCACTCAAATACATTAACGGACATTTAGATTGGGTTGCACACTGGAGAGTTTTTAAACGTCCTGTATTGGCAGAGCTAAAAATCCCACTGTGTCCAAAAAAAAACAAAACAATGAACAGCCTTGAAGGGGTTGCATAGCACCTTGCTTTGCTTAGTGGATTGTGATGCAAATTGCATGCAAATTCTGGTAAAGAAAATAGCTGTAAGGCAAAGTAAGACTTCAGGTAACTGGTAGCACAACATAGATTCTATAACTGTAAAGTTAAATCCTGCAAAGCAATCTATGCTTTTCCTTTAATAATATTATTTATCAGTTGCGTCAGTAAGTTTATTTTGATATTTTAAGAACTTGATCTAACAAAATGTCAGGATTTAATGCATCTGCATGAAGAAACATTGAATAGGAATGTACCTGACAAACGTCAAGCTGCTTGAAACAAATGACTAATGAAACAAATGACTCTAATAAAGCACAGAATACCGAATCACAATCTCATCTGTGTCCAACAATAAAGGTAGTTTCTTGCTTCTTTTATATTGTGATATAAAAGAATATGCAGAAAACCTTGGTAGCACACAGAAATCTGCAGTTCCACTTCCTCAAACATAGACCACGGTAGACATGCATGTCTATGGGGCAGACTTGAATGAGTTAAGGGAACAAATGCAATATTTCTAAATGTATCAGATGTTACAAGATCTGGGCCTTATTTTTTACCGGACAGTTCGGCCCTCAGCCTGTGTCTTCTCTGTGCCATCTTTAAACATTTCTTCCTCTTTATAATACTGGCCATATTATAACTCAAGCATATTGAACCATGATCAGAATTCTGTGGCTCAAGCACACCTAACGTTGATCAGGGAATCCTGCGACTTGAGCATCATTAATCTCACTCTGAATCCAATGCCTAGAGCACGTTTCGATAACAGTCTGTTTGAAAGAGGCACCTGGATACTCTGTTGTCACTGAACAAGAACAGTAAGGCAAAAAATAAAATATGCATTTACATTACATGTATGCACCAAACTGTAGACTGCTGAACTGTGCATTTCAGTTACAGTAGTAGTTAATACTGTAAGATCAGTTTTATCTTAAGAGTAACTCAAACATGCTCATAGTTAAGCTTATGTGGTACCAATAAGCTTAACTTTGCTCAGCATTACTATATTTTATTCAGCTTCATTAAATGAAGTATTATTCCACTAGAAGAAGCATATAATGACAGAACTGGATGCATCTGGTTCACAAGGGGTTAATGGAGCAGTAAGTAGGATTTATGTTTTGCTTGGCAGCTGGAGATTGCTGGCTTGCTGCTAGTCGCATGGCTGGCCACATGATTCGCCACAACATTGGAACTAACCTACATATTCGACCCAACCACTGGAGAGAATGAAAAAGGTTGGTGTTTCTCCAGCTAACAGACTGCCATGAACATTCATTTTTCATCACTCTTTTCATCACACCCTCATGTACTGCCAATACTGTTTATCTGTCTTATTTGTTTTAGTTTTAATCAAAATTGTACTTTTTAAACCTTTAAAATCCCAATTGTTAAGGCTTCCCATACGTCTTTATTCAGTAACAATGTATACAAATTCTCACTTTCCCAAACGACATCTCTGCTTATGCTACTGACCACCTGCACATTCCTGGGATCTTGACCTCTAACACTTGATCACCAATGGCTTACTTTTCCTAAAATGACCCAATGAGTGAGCCATTGTTAACCTGATTGACATAAACAGCATGTAGCCAGCTCAGATAACTAACCCAAGAGGTGCTGGGCAGTGACCTCAATGACCTCCCACCATATGGATGAGTGTGACAAAAAACATTACCCCAGTCTTGTCGAAGCAGACACTTAGGGCACCATTTTGATCTTTCTGTTTTAGAGTTGAGAATGTGTTTGTAATTTCTACTATTAATGAACTATTCCACTAAATACTGTCCTTGAACAAAGCAAGGAAAACATCTCTCAATTCTCTCTGTGTTCAAAAGTGTCAAATACTCATTTTAAAAGAGCAGTAAAATATTGTGAGGCAATGTTTATTTCAAGTTATTTCACAGTCTATATACACACACACACACACACACACACACACACACACAAGACATCTACCGTTTCTACGTTACTCTTTGTTCCTGTTCCCTACCTTTTTTATTGAGACTGAATCTCAATTTGTATGACTCAATTTTTAAATACACATAATATTGTTTGCTGCTTGGAAAATGTTTTAAGGCCTATTTGGATTCACATTTTCACAGCGTTGTAGGAAAACTACTGGGCTGTGTAAAGCAGGCAGGCTAGACGGGTGAGCGATACCTTTGGAAATACCTTTGACGTTAGCAGGAAAAAAGTGGCTGCCATACCAGTCTCTCTCTTTAAATGAAAGCTCTGATGCATTAAATATATTTCTCTGAGCATGGGCAAGATCCACCTAGACATTTCCAACTGTATGCTTGTTCAGAAAGGATGCTGTGTTTCACAAAGCTGTGCTATTCTAAAGGAACATTCAGAGGCTCACCCTGTACTTAACAAGATTAGCATCTTTGTTTTAAGGTTTAAGAAAGTGAAACATAGGTATCGTTTTACATCCAGCATGGCCCGGAATGTTTTTGGTTTGTGTCATTCTTTGGAATTACACCTAACAGAGACAGTAGTGAAATAAACAGAATGACCACAAGGGATAACCTAGAGGGATTTTTTCACTTCTAATTCACCGAATTCCTCAATATTCATGTGCCAATTCAATGCCCCATCATAAATTCATTTTTTGCCAAGTTTGAACAAAAGCAACATTTACGATCCTGGAATGATCAGAAAAATTCCTTGTAGAGCTGTGGAGGGAAAAGGACTGAAATGAAATATGATTAATTTGGGTGGATTCTGCTTCTGACCTTGGTGAGTTCTATGCAAATAAAATGTACAGAGTGATTTAACTAAAGTTGCTGGCAGTCATACACAGTTAAGTAAACCTTCTCTCACTCTGGCTAAAACCTAAGCCTGAAACTGGGCGCTGTGAAACCTTATCCAATGTGCGGGTGCTGCAGGCTGCCAAAAAGCTCCGCTCTCATGATACTTGGCCTTCCTGCTCTTCGATTTTGCCCTAACTTGGACATTGGCAATGCTTGAAGTCTACATGATGGTTAATTGCTTTTGTCTTGTCTTTTTTAAACAGTGGGGGAGTGTGACCCTCCTTGTTATGTGCTGGACATGAACCCCATAGCATCAAGACCATCTGACTGATGTTTGTAGCAAGGTTAAAGTGCCAGACATTTACACTGCATTAGAACGTTTTGCACAGTGCACTCCAGACTTCACAAAAGACTGAAGAGTCCTGCTGTATACACTAAAGAAATAAAATATCCCAAGTAGTCCTTGTACAGTTCTAGGTAAAAAATCTTTACTTAGTATTGAACATTTAGTATAGTTCCTCAATCTCACATCTCATGTATAAACACTGAAGAGTTCTGTAGGGGACCAAATGTGGTTCTTTTATGGCACTGTTCCAAGGAACTCAATCTGGCATCTTTACTTTTCAGAGAGAAACTACTTTTCTTTCATCAGGAGGACCTTGACTTGCTCTTCACATTTACTAATTTCCTGCTGGTACATTGCTTGATTTGGCACTGTGGATGGCATGGGAAAGCACACTTGCTCTCAGTTACAGTTTCAACACTGCAGATGTGACAAATAGAATCACAATTTTTACCATCTGCTGAAAGCTCAGACCGCACAAACAACTGTACAGCCTTCTCAGTGCCTTATCGACACTCTCTTCACTGCTGTTCTTACTTTGTCTCCATGTTGATGCAAAGTGTCCACACCATCTCTGATTTTGTCCATGTATTTAGTTAAGCTTTGTGGCAAGGACATGTTAGTAATTGTCAGTCCTGATTTTCATCTCTCAGTTGTCTGCTCCAATATTTTTTCCTGTCGTTTGAAAGTCAGCCTTCAAGCTCCTGGTAGCCTGGTGTGAGTCATTAGCCTTTAAACTGTAGCATGCAGAAAAGAGACAATTTTTATTTTTCCTGTCAGAACTTATAATTGCAATCGTTCTGAGATGCTTAATTGTTGGATGTGAGAAGTGTGGGCTGTTAGTTCTGGCTATAAAGGGGAAAATAATTGACATGCTCAACACTGACTACATTTATTCAGGCAGATATCAGAGCAAGAGAGCCAGCATGTCAGCCAACGTCATCCACCTCTGGCATGGCTTGGGCGGCTCCCACATCTGGGCCCGATTCATCAAGATATTTGTGGCAGTGAATAACAACGTGCAAACAAGCATAATGAACAAAAGAGCCAGGAAGGCCTCGCATGATGAAGGGACTGAATCAAGTAAACATCAAACCAGGCTGCAACAAAGTAATGCTAGGTTTACTTGTCCTGCTATTCCAGGAGTCAGATGAAGGAATGGCATCAGATAAAAGTTTTATGTTTAATGAATTTTGCAAGTTATAAAAATAGCCCCAAAATTTGTTTTGCAGAAGCAGAACTTTCTGTAGGTACAGGGATGCTGAGGATTAATTCATTTCCCTTAATACTCTAACTGAAATTAGAGTTGACTTGCTAAAAATACAATATTTTTTTCTGCTTTAGTCACTATTTGAATCCATTTCTCTTGTGTAATACAAACCAAGCATGAATATCATTAGAAATGGAATCATGTAAAACAACATACACCAACTAACACCCACTGCATGGTCATGATTATAGATCATATTTCTTTAAATAAACAGAGGTAAAATCACTTTACTTTTTGAGCTGTCTTCATCAGGGCATTGCCTACATACTATTTGACCACAATGCAAAATTCTGTGGTTCTCATCCATCCTGCCAAATTGACATTCATAACCACAACCTCTTGTCATTGACAAAATTGTGATGGAGGATGCCCAGATTGCCATCAGGAATAATCAACACTGTATTCGACTAATATGCAGAAAAGACTATACATATTATGACGGTTTCATTATATACTGCTCAAAAAAAATAAACACTTAAACAACACAATGTAACTTCAAGTCAATCACACAATCACGTCTGAAATCAAACTGTCCACTTAGGAGGCAACACTGATTTACAGTCTAGACTCTCTCAGTGACAATCAGTCTTGCCTCCTAAGTGTACAGTTTCACAGTGATTGACTTGAAGTTACATTGTGTCATTTAAGTGTTCCCTTTATTTTTTTGAGCAGTATATTTTACAGTATGCAATATACTTATCTCATATAACCTACACTGATCATTAGGTCTACATTGTTATGAAGGTGAACTTTGTAGTTTACAACTACATGCTCAGCAGCATTTATTAGCCCTCTTTGCCTAATCATCAGTGGCCCACACACACACACTAACATGTCAGTATCACTGCTGGGCTAATAATGGTTTGCCACCCAAGTGATACCTACTGGTGGTCTTGACCAATGATAAACAGGGTAAAGGGGGCATGTGTAACAGTAAACTACAAAATGCACCTCTAAGTAAGTATAGCTGATGAAATAGATGCTTTAATGGTTAAAAACACTGGTAAAACTAAACTGATTATTAACAGTGTTAGAGTTAGATTTAGGATTAGATTTTGGGTTGATGTTAAGGTTAAGAGTCTAAGAGGCTTATATTTTAGTGTCTGAGGGTTAGTTCTCAATTACATATAATAGATATTTACTTGAATGTGACTTAAAGAAACAGTAAGCAGTGACTATTGAAATAAAGAGTCAACTATCAAAGCAGTCATTATCCAACCCTTGAAATATTTAGAGTGTTGGTTTTGAGGGGGTGCCACATTACCCTCTAGCATACAAAGTAATAATTTCTTGTGAAATAGAATGCTCATCTGTCAAAACCTCCAAACAAGTCAGGAAAAGACTTGGCCCTCAGTAACAAAGGTTAGACCACACAGAAAAGCAAGGGCATGTGGACAATTTGCCCAGTTCCATTGGGTAATCATGGAATGGAACAGGAATGCAGACTACACTCTGAGACAATAGCATGCTGTCCAAATGCAGCTTTAAACTCTGACCTTTCGTGAACACATCAACACTCCAGTATTATTTTGTTCTTTACAGCATACAGAATATTCATTCAACAGCAGTTTGATGCATTAATGCCAATTTGTAGGCTGCAGAATGAAATGTGAAATGAAATCCTTCTCTGTGTATTTTGTCAGAGGAAAAAGAAAAGACAGTTTCTAGTGGCTGTTGACATTTTGATGAGTTTTGCCTGTTAACAGGCCTTCAGCTGATGTGTGAACTTATGAGATCATATGAGTTTCTGATTGTGTGATCTTTTGAGCATGTGGCAAGGTTCAAATCTCTTACACAAACTGAACTACCAATTCTGCTGTTTTTATTTGGACAGCTTGAGTTTAACAATGCATAGCCAACAGCTCAGAGACCACATGGTAAGAAAACGGAGTAACACAAAGTTGAAATTTCAGTATGACAGCAGACCATCTTCAGGGGCTGCGTTTATGCATATATTACAGATAAACAAATTATCTTCTTAATAATGCGGAACGTATGGTAAATTCTCAAACCTTGCTTTTAAACAACAAACAACAATTCCCTTGCAATTATCAGTGTTAGCTATGAATGAAATTATAATATAATAATGGGATAAGCACAGAATTGGCAAACAAAATATCATGAAAAAAAGGGTCTCAGTCAAGAGTCTAGTGACAGATTAATCCTTTCTAATAGCTTATTACTAGCAACCCTCCAGTCTGTAGCCTATATTGGTAGTGTGTATTGTTGGTATGTATTGTTCATATAATTTATCTGCTAAAACTTGCCCTACTTAATGCATTTTCTCAACTTATCTCATCTGCAATATATGTGTACTAATTTTCATATTTAACTGAACACTTGGACCGAAGTGAACCAAAATAGCTAATATTTTGCTTCAGGGGTACAATATGTAATTTTTGCAGTGAATTACATGATTTTTTCACTAAACACATTGTGCCTTGCCATTATGTTCAGAAATTCAAAACACTATAGAAAGTTGATGAAAAATATAATGTACTAATTTTGACATTTTAATATAAAATACAACTATAAATATCGAAAGCGCATCTTGAGATGGTAAAATACTGCTGTACTTAGAGGCGGGAGGTTTGAAAGTAGCAAATGCTGCTAATGCTAACACAGCTAGTGGTAGCAACACGGTTTTTAAGCCATTTCCTCTGGGATCAAGTTTTCTGATTCTGATTAGTTACTTCTCCTTGCTGCTGCCGTTTGAAGCATCTGTGGCAGCTTCGGACCAGAATCTCCCCCCGTGGATTGTCTCAGTGTTTCTCTTGTTTTTCATTTTGTCCTTCTTAAAGCCTTGTATGTTTATTACTGTAAATGAAATTAAAAGAGGCAAATACAGGTTTGCCTTTACGTTTTCCTTAAGGGGTAATGTGTTTTAAATGAAATTAATGTGTTTTTTAGGCATTTGTTTTACCCAACACAACAACTCGGTTTTTCACTATACGTGGGTGCTCTTGGAACGTAACCCTTGCGAAAAGCCCTACTGAAAGTGCCTCAATTCAAATGACACTGACAACAGGCAGCAGTTAAAAATCCATGCTGAAAGTGCCTCGGTTCAAATGACACCAACAAGAGTTGTTTACCTAAGACATTTGAAATGAACATTGTTTAAAAAGTGAAAATGAAAAGATATCTCATTGGGAACCCTATGGTTTTATTGTCATGGAAGACTTGTTACAAAAATAAGCACTTCATCTATCCAACTGCTAACCATAAAATAATTTTTCCTCTGAAATTCAGGAAAAGTAAAGAAAACACACACACACACAATTATATGGTGCGGTGCATATAAACATCTACTTAATTCATATGCTTGAATAAACAAACAAGCCATCCACTACCCTAGAAGAGCCCATCCTTGTATCAGCACTGAGATTAAGTGATTGGGCCTTCTTATCATTCAGGAGCTGCATGCAGTAATTACGTGTAAACACTCCACTGAACCTCCCCCCTGCAGCAATAAAGCAGATGCAAATTAGCCTGCCGACTACACTTCCAACAAGTTGTTTACAACACTCGGTAATTAATATCATTATTGGACTCATCTCGATACTCAGAAGTGCTGTGGCACTTCCTTCTCCTACTACCCTGTTAATAGGCATTTCTTTTCAGTGCAAGAAGCAATGATGTTCCCATCAGCTTCAGCCCCAGGGGAAAAACATCTTATATTTAATGCAGCACTCTTCCTGTTTAGTCATGCCACAATCAATTAGAGTGCATTGAGCTGTCAGGTTACTTGCAGCAAGGTGCAACGACCAATTACTGCTGAGGACTGTTTGTTCAGAAGTGCTGATGTCCGGCTCTACTGCAGAGAAAACAATTATTCCTGTGCAAGCCCACCCACGTGGTCCAACATGACCACTATGCCACTGATGTTTTAAAAATGTATGTGCTTTCCTCGCAAAGTACCTGCTTTGCTGACACTGAAAAATGAACTCTCTTATTCTGAGTTCGCAGTTTCTGCCAACAGCTCCATTTTTGGAGCGATAATAGCAATAAACAGAAGGTTTGGTAGAGCACAACAGGCAGTAATGTTCCGGCCAAAAGTGCTTGCAAATAACATCTAAATACAGTAAATAGCTCCGAAAGCAAGGCTGATGTTTATGAATATTTCATATTCGTGGTTGATTTGTTTAAATAGGTGCGACATGCTACAAGCAAGCATTCGGGGTAAACCTAGACCTTAGCGCTATGATTATATTCCTTGGTGTTTCCTAGATATTCTTAGTTTCACATATTTTTACATTTCTCATAATATTGAACTGAGGTCTGGCTACCTAAGATTGACCCATAAAGTCAAACAGCAATACACTGGTTAGACTGTGGGTGCCATTTTTGTTACAAAAGTCACACAAAGTACCAAAAAGAATCAACTAGTGGCCAATAACAATGGCCAAAATGAACCAGTGGCTGATAATAGCGTGACCTGTTTTAAGAAACGAGAACTCACACGAAAACAATGGTCAATTACTGTGGAAAAATTGCAAAATGGACCAGTCACAGACAATGATAGTTAGAGCTCAAAAATGAGAACTGGACAGTAACAGTGGCACCCAAAAATGAACAGTCATTGCCCATATAAAGTTTTATATAATATAATATTAACTCATTCCAAGGTTTGCAATTCCTGTTTACTATTATCCCCTGAAGACTGATTAAAGGAGACAAGCTGTGGCAGATTCCACATTCTTCCGTCTGCATGGCTGCTCATCGCCAGCTGACCATGCTCATGCTAATGAGCACGACACCCACCTTCAAGAGTATTCTGAGGCTGTCTATTATGACACCCTCCTGTTAATTGTTTGCTGCTGAAACAGTCGAGGCTGTCAATCCAACTGACACATTTTTTCTTTACCCACCTATATTACGAGAAACCTCTTTGAAGATCAGAATTCCAGCTTTGTCAACAGAAAAAATATAATATGAACTTATATCAACATTTTTAGCAAAGTTTCAAGATTCTTATATTTGTCACATAGTTATACATACACACATACACACAACAACACACAGTGAAATGTATCCTGAACTGCTTCTTCTTATGATTGTGCAAAAAAGTATTAAAAAAAAGCACAATTTTAGAATTTAAATTAAAAAAAAGTTAAAACAATTTAAGCAGGGAATACAAGTTAAGGTAAACGTGTAAGCTAAATTAGAGGATTTTTTTAAATTAGCAATCTAATATTCATGTTCATCCTGGATGCAAAATGTTACCTTGAAATGCCCAAAGTTCACCTAAAGTCACTCACATTTTAATTTTTGTAGTTTTGAGGGAGATAAACTAATTACTAGGGAAAAAAAAGTTTATGCTGAAGAACTGTTACTTTTCTGAGCTGAACTGTAACGGTTCGGTCAGTGGCCGGTAGGGGCCACTGCTTTTTAGTTAGTTTTGGGGACTTTTATTTTGATGTTCATGTCTGTTTAGTTCATTTGTCACATGTTTTGGTTTTCACCTGTTTTGTGTTTTCTGTTTACTGGTTCAGTTCTGTGATTGGTTTTCTGTCTGTGTCTGTTAGTATTTAAGTTCTGTCTGTGTGGACCACAGACATCGGTCCATCGCCTCATTTATGCTTTGTGTCACGTTCCTGTTTGTAGCGGCCCTTGAGCCAGGTTTCCTTTGTTCCTGTTCATGTTCATGTTTAATAAAGTACCTGAGTTCATTGATGCCTGCATGCTTGCCTGGTGTTTCCCCCGAGGTAATTCACGGGAGCCGGTTAACCCGGTCACCTGTGACATGAACCTTAACCAGGTTACTCGTATAAATGTAGTCTATGTCAAAAAATTTGTAGACACTTTGTTATCCAGTTTTTCTTTTAAAATCAAGGGTTTATGAAGGAGTTTGTAACCTATTTGCTATAGTAATAGCCTCTATTCCTCCAGGAAGACTTTACACAAGGTATTGATACTATTAATACTGTTATGAGCATTTGATTGCATAAGAGAATTAGTAAGGTCTATTACTTTTAGTAATTTAGTTTAGTTTGTGATCATGCACACTACTCCAAACGAGTGTCATCGCTCCAGAGAACACAGTTCCACTGCTCCACTTTATTCCCTTCTAGCCTAGACTTAGCATTGGGCATGATAACACTATTATAATGCACCATATATAAGTCTGTTATATTGCCAGTGTTTTTTTGGATTAATGACTAATGACTGTATCACCAGTAGGTGCATCTGAAACAAACTCTATTCCCTAATTAGAAAGACTGTCTCTATAGTTAAGAACCATAAAAAGTTAGCCAGTGTTAGTCTCTCGGCTAATATCAGTATTTGTTGACTTTGAGAGAGGAAGGGGCCCTATGTGGGCTTCACTTGACACTGAAAAACTTGTAAAAAAGTGGCAGCTAAACATTGAGCTCACCAACAGACTCTAATGAAGTCATTAAATGTTTTTCTAACACTTTACAACATACTGACAGGTCTGGTCCAAAAAGTCTCGTTAAAGTGGATTTGTTGTTATTTTGACCCAGTGTAGCCGGTAACCAAGATCATGGTGCCACATGCCAACAGTTTACATACACACTGCAAACCAAGACTAAACTGAACATGATAAACATTAATACTAAGTACTATTCACATTTTATACAGATTTAATGACCCATAGCAATATCTAAAGTGTTTCTTGTGATTTCGCAATGAATACTTGTGTAATGTCAACTATAATGTTGTCTTTATCAAGACGAGATTAGTAAAACAAGCACTGTAGGCCACCATACAGATTGCATTATACCACATGAAGTATTATAGCAATGAGACGTCTCCAAAACAGTAATGGTATGGGGGTCTGACAGCGACAGCACGCTTCTGAACATCCAAAGTTCATTCAAGCATCAGAATTGTTGACTAGTCATTTCTTTCGATCCTAAAAATTGTGCTCTGCCATTTGTTTCTTTATCCATTGTTTTGCTGAAGCAGCTCAGGAGGCAATGCATTTCATAAACAGCATGATGTGTACATTTCCACAGTAAACAATCACTAGCCCATCTACCTCCCCCTTCTCTCTTACCCTGAATAAATCTATGAGCAAACACGACCCTGAGGCATTCATTAATTCACTCAGTCTAATGCTTTAGAGAATATGACACCCAGAGGATTCGTATGTGCAGCCAAGGGAGCATAATTATGATCACATTTATACTTTATTTACAGGGGCAGAGAGCATAGCTGAAGGAGGGGGAGAGCTGAATTATGTGTACTGCTTTGCAGTAAATGATTGATGAAGAGAAAGGTTAATTTATGCTCCACAATGGTATCCAGCATGGGATCATTACCTATCATAGTACATAGTGTGTTCAACAGTGGAAGTGGTTAATGCTGTGCTGTAAATGTTAACGGTAAGGCTTTCCTGTTGTTAATATGATGTAAGAATGCCTTTTATGGTGTCGTACTGCATACAGTACAATGTCCTTTTCATCCAGAACATTTTTCCAAAAACTATCTCCTATTAAGATACATGTTTCCACATTTCCCTCTATATATTAGTCATAGCCACTTCTCATCATTGTAAAACTCTCTTAGTTGTATGGCTAAGAGAGCAATGACTAGCGTACAGCAAAATGAAGAGTTAACCATTTAATGCATAGGCAAAAAAGCAGCAGTACACTTTTTATTCATCATTTTCTCTGTGGTTGTTGCATTTACTTTCATATGACCAAAGCAGAAAAGTCATAGATTTCTATTTAGCATCACTTCTTCAGCTGCCATTCGTTTTTACTCAGATGAAATCAGTAATCTATTACAGGGCATAAAGACAAAACTGAGCTTCTTTTTGCAGTGATGTACAATTCCTCATGCTGTTACATTTTATCAGAGGCGTATGCTTTAAGACATAGGAAGCATTGCTTTCCTAGAGTTTCGGCACAGGCTGCATTAAATTTCAACACCAAAAAATGTCTTGGTAAATTGATTATGTTTGGTCTAAGTTAAAAAAAATTGTTTACAGCTAAGTTGAAACAACTGTTTACACTGTTTTTTTTTGTTTTGTTTTCTTAATGAAATAATCCTCTTGTAATTTCACCATTTTATGATATAATATCATGGCACTTCAATGTCCTGTGTGTAATGAAACGTACAGTTGATCAGTGCATTGAAGATAACACAATCGGCTCAGAAAGTATACTGAGACATCTTGTAGCATAGTTTATCACAGTAATGACAACTGGGGCAGCTGGTAGCCTAGTGGTTAGGGCATTCGCCCTGCGATCAGAAAGTCCAGGTTCGATTGCCAAGACTGCTAGGCACCGCTGAGGTACCCTGAGCAAGGTACTGTCCCCACGCACTGCGTTCCGGGCGCTGTGTTCCTGCCTGCCCCCTGCTTCACTTGGTGAATGGGTTAAATGCAGAGGTTAAATTTCGTGCTGTTCACACTGTGTGCAGTGGTGTGTTGATCACTTTCACTTCAACTACTGTCATACTGGCCAGCTCTAACCCAAATATCATGATGCAACACCCATATTAAAACGTTAGACTGGACCATAGCTTATTTTACTGAGGACAGAGATTTAATTTTTCTAAATATCCTTAATTATATTTATCTTCATATATAATTTTTTCTGACAGTTACCATTTAAGAGAAGCTTTCGTTAGAACAGCAACAACATTTTTGGTTAACTGGAATTAAAAGTTCTTCATGATCTAATGAAAGTTACTCAGATTTTGTAACTTAACCTGTTACCCAGCTGTCATGGTAACAGGTTAAACTCTGAACGTCTGATCATAAACAAAGTTAGAATGTCATTGCATTTTTCTCAAGATGTAATAGAGCATATATCCATTTACATTCATTTACACCAATTTTGGGCTCACTTATAGCTGTCATACAGAACCTGAGATACTAAAGAAATAGGAAAGTTAAGATCACCAAAGAGACATTGTTTCTCTTGCATGGTGCCACACCACAGTGCTCTCAGTGCAGCTCTCAGGCACTGACAGAACTGTGGTTAGCATACAGCTGTGCTCTGTGTGTAGTATGTATGTGAGTTAGAGTGTGACGCTCTGACCCTGGTGTGTGTTGTTTTTGTGTTTCAAAGCTGCTGAACCTCATGGTACAGATGGCAGAGAGATGACAGAACAGAGACACATAAAAATACACTCAAACGTCAGTAAAAATAACCTGTCCCACGGAAGCACCTGACACGACAACTGTGCCCGATAGAAGGCGTGTGCGGCAAGGCTGGTATGCGGGTCACTGGTATGCGGGTCACAGTGATCTGCCTCTCATTTCAAAGCTTGGCGACAAACTAGGCTGCTGTGAACCCCATGGAGATCCAAAAGCACTGACCTTTGACCTTTGCATTGGTTTTCAGATCATTTCCACTTCCAAGACTTTCATGTGCTCTTAGGTTGCGACTTATGTCATTCTCTCATCTTTTACCTATATATATATATATACATATATATCACTTACCCAGCTCCTTGTGTCAGTCTGCTTATCGCTCATGCCAGTCAAACAAAACAACACAGAGTAGATGGCACTGGGTCAGAGATATACTTGTCATATATATTAACTTCTTCCTTTCCTTACACCCAATAGTACCATTACGCTTGTGCATGCTTTGGTAACATGCCGACTTGATTACTGCAATTCTATATTCGCCAATCTCCCTCACAAGCTCCTGCACAGAGAGCAGCAGCTGGTCTAGTGCAGAGGTCCCTTCTGTGGTCGGTCCATGAGTCATTTGGTACCGAGCCGCACAGAAAGACAGAATAAAAACATTTTATTGATTATCAGAGTCTGAAAGATCTCTTACTTTGAAAAAAATCGCTTGTCTCATTTACGTGAGATGGTACATAAAGAGTTTTGCCCACACGCTAGTAAAAAGGAGTAAAAAAAACACTTTGAAAATATTGTTTGCGCAAGGAACTGTCCCCACACATTGCTCCCCGGGCGCTGTGTTCCTGGCTGCCTGCTGTTTCACTTGGTGAATGGGTTAAATACAGAGGACGAATTTTGTGCTGTTCACACTGTGTGCTGTGGTGTGATCTTGTATGACAGAATGGTCGCTTTCACTTTCATAAGCTTCAGTTTGTACAGAATTCAGTTGCCCATGTTATTACCAGAACCTCCTCTATTGAACACATTGCCCCGGTCCTTCTCAACCTTCATTGGCTTCCTGTTAAATATCGAGTTGATTTTAAGAGCATTTAACATTCAAAGCTCTTCATAACCTGGCAACCCCGTACCTTTCTGACCTCTTACTCACCTACACACCCTCCCGCACCCTCAGGTCTTCCTCTTCCAACCCACTCACTGCGCCTTTCACACGTTTGTCCACCATGGGATCTAGATCCTTTAGCTATGCTGTCCCCCATCTCTGGAACTCCATTTCCTAAGAAATCTGCAGCGTTGACTCTCTTTCAACCTTCCAGTCATATCTTATGAACTTACCTCTTCAAACTTGCCTACTCTATTTGACCTAGTTCTTGACGGCACTCAATTTTAGTTTTACGCTCTTGTGATTTTATATATGCTATGTTTTTATTTATTTACTCTCTCTGACCATGTTCCTTGTATACACTCATTTTTGTCTTACACCGCTGATTTTATATATGCTATGTTCTTTCATTTGTCTTTAAAGATTTTTTTTTTCTATTTGTCTTCCTTTGCTTGTTTCCCCAATTTTTTATGATGTGTTTTACTTTTTACTTTACTTATATAATTGAGTGCCTTGAACGGTGTTTTTAAATCAAATGTATAGCAATGACAATGATAAATCATAAAAAAAGTAAAAAGACTTTTTTATCTTGAGCAGGCAGCAAAAAATGAAATTCCAATTCGCTTTGGGCCAACTCCACAAGTGAAACAGATATGAAAGGAAAAGACCTTTTATGGCAACATCATCAAAATCCCTGTTACTATGGTTATGCTTTCGCATCTATTGCTTTGAGGGATAAGCGAGACAAGTGCAGATAGCATAAAAGAATAAGCACATTCTCTGCTGTTACTTCAAGGATATTTTGACAAAACAAATGAGTAAAAAAAAATAGCTCCCTTTAAAGTGTCTTTAGTCAGTATATATCATTGTTTTAAGACCGAATTTATCCCCTTTGACAGCAGTCTTCTTCATTGTTGATAAATGAAAGAAACTGAGCTTTCATTCTGCTTTTGAAGCTCTTTTCTAGAAATGTTCTTCAGTGTGACATTTTAGTGTCTGTTGTTTGCTCCTCAGGTTTAAGTTTTCCTCAGCTTCAAATGATGTCAAAGGAGTATATTAATCTTAATGAAGGGCTGTGTTGCATTAGCATAATTTGTTGAATTAATGGCCCCCATTTCTTCAACCCTATATAGTGTTCTAATTGGACTGCACTTTAAGGAACCTTCCATTTTTCACTTATCCTGGCACAAATCCACAAAGACAGAGGCACACAGACATTGAGCCTCTGTGATAAAGGTTCCAGGAGGGGGTAATTTGCAAAATAATGCATTTTGGTTCTCTAAAAACCTTTCAATGTATTGTTTTAAGAGAACCTTTTGAAAATGGGATATATGAACTGGTAAGAGTGTTACAATATTTAAGTTAAGGCTTTTCAAGGCTTTCAAATGCACATAGATCTCTTCATCAGGTTTGGTTCATCACAGAAGTAAAAGTAGCTCTCCTATGGCATCACTCAAGGATCCCTTTGTGGAACCTTTTTTAAGAGTGCTGTGTTTTTTCTTGCTAGACGTGGATGGAAATAACTAGTCATTCCCGCACAACAGCACAGACTAGCATGACAGTTAGGACAATGAGCTAGCTATGTTCAGTGCTCCAATTATGGAAAATAACAATCTTTAAGCTGGAAGAAAATGTCCCAGAAAAAGAGGATTATTATTGAAAACAAAGCCATATGCTTACTGTTTTTATCCTATATAAACCAGAGAAAACATCATAGAATTTACAAGACACTATTCACACATATAGTTTGTTATAGTAACCTTCACAACCCTTTTGCTCTGCACCAAATGGCTGTGAGTCTTTCAGCCTGGCATCCACCTGAGCCAGAACACTCAGTGCCAAGGTGGAAATATGTGCAGACGATGCCAAATCTTCAGGCTGCTTTATGATGGCAGTACCCATCGTACATGCCTCACTGTGCCCCTGCTGGCTAATGCACACTAAAGGTTGCAGTAAATGGCCAAGCCCTACAGGTGGCATCCATTATCACGGCAGCACGGCTGTGCCCCTGCCAGTGGACCTTGAGGCATTTTGTGGGGGATGAATGTTGGCATGCCGCCAACACCAGGCCCTGTGATGGAGCTTATACAGAACTCTTAGGCACATATTAACAGATAGTCTGAGCGCCCTTAGTAAAGCAGAAGGTCAAAATCATGCCAAGAACTCAGGGGAAGATGCTAAGCATCAAAGTCAGTAGGGAACTCCTGAAAATACAGCTCACCAACATTTGATGGTTACTTTTGGAACCATCATTGGCATAATGGAGCCAAGGTATTATCAGGCTTATGGGACCGACTGTTTTATCTATTTGGAATTAGTTTTAATTGTGTAGCTTTCACAACCACTTGCTTAAATGTGAAACACTCCACACTGGCTCTTGGACAGACAGATAATACATTATAGAATCAGAATCAAGTGTTCAGCATTGTTTAGGCATAAGTCAGTTCTAAATAGCTCCTATTTTGTTTCCTTTAAAAATAGGCGGAGACCACACATGGCTTTAAACTGCAATTGTATGTCAGATCATGGAGGATCATGCGATTTACATCCATCTCTCATAATGACCTTATTGAGCAGCTTGAAGAGCTTAGTTCCAGATTGTGTGGAATTTGTGTATCGAGAACCTCTTGAATGGTTGGCAGTACATCCCAGTAACATGGCTTGGATTTAATCTTGGATTAAACCACTATTCTGAGTCTAATACAAATTACAGTGGAAGCACTTAATTTGCAAGGAAAGTGCATCACTTATGTGAGAACAAAGAACTCCAGAGTTCATTGACAGCATTTGCAGCATATTTCAAGCTCAACAGTCTTCTGCAGGGAGATGATTGCAGAGGAGTTTTAAAATGCATTGCAAACTCTGCGTACTCTGCCTATCTAGGTGCTATTGGTTTAATATTTTAAAAGAACAAATTGAGTGAAAGGTAACCACGTCTGATTCAAATTCTTCTGAATTTTGCAATGTTTAGAAATCTCATTATTTCAGTGTTATATGAATATTTTTCTTGAATATAATAAACTATTTTACCATGTCATCAGGATTAACTAGTGTGAACTAGTGTTCATTTTTCACAGCTCCTCCTAATAACTTTGATTTATACATCTATGCGGCAATAGCAGAAGAATAAGTGAATGAGTACATAGTATGCCTTTATAGTTTGTCTTTTGCTTTGTGTTCA
>JBBPDC010000011.1:13597246-13607446 GCA_037974485.1 Hemigrammopetersius urotaenia | reverse complement strand
ACACACACACACACACACACACACACACACACACACACACACACACACACACACACACACACACACACAGTAAGAGAACCATGTACACAAGTTTTTTTGAAAACAAGCCTACATCAAACTGATGATTCCCAGACTTGTCTCCATTTGATAGCATGCAATTCTGTGGCCTTTTGTAGCTTTTATGATTCCATTTTAAACTTGCTGTTGAAAGTAGTTAATGTTTTACAGTATTGTTTTTATTTTTGTGTATGGAATGCACAACAGGTGGGTTCACTTGTTCGGCCTCACTTGAACCTAGTTCAGTTCCCTTTCAGCACCTTCAGCATGCTGAATGGTTCACTATATCTTACAAGCCATCATCAGTGATTGATAGGCCCCTGGGTTTTACTTCCAACAAGGGCTCCAAGTGTTTATCCCATGTTATGTCTCCCATACTTTCTTGCTCATCTGACAGCAATCGAGGTATTTGGGCACCTCTCCAGCACCATCAAAATTTTCCATTGGCCTGAGAGTTCGGTGATCAAATGAATAACAAATCTGACTGGATTAAACTGCCTCTCTTATGAATCCTTGCGATCAATTTGCACTCCCCCAAGCGATTTGTGTTTTTTTATGAGGATTCTGAGTGTATGAATCATCAGAGGAATTGGCTTTACAACAAAAGGGGATGATGCTATAACAAGCAATTTTCTGTCACATTCTCAGCGGTTAATTTCATAATGACAAAGTTAAAAATTCATTTGCCAGCCATGCATAGCTAATTCACTGTAAAATGCTTTGATCTGGACAATCATGGCCGTTCAATCCTTAATCTTCTGGTTTTGCCAGGTAAAAATTCCTCACACCAAGGGTGATGCTGATCCGTGTAATGCATTGTTAATCACTTAAGACCTTTTAATGTTTTTAGGTATGATAATGTGCTTCCATGCTTCATAAATGAATTCAGTCCCAATGGCCCCAGTTGAAATAATAAAGGAATGAAATATGGCTACAAAATGAGACAACACTAAAGGCTCCCAAGTTGCTCATATATCTAAAACAATGTGATCTTACAACAGTGGAGAGACGTATGTTTGTGTCACAAATTAAGGCTTTGTACTCTAACACAGGCTGGATCTTCTTGAGAAAGCAACTGCCTGAACTCTCACTAGGTGGTATGTCTAGAAACCAGGCCAGTCTTTTGACATTTCTGACTCTAATGTGAAGTAGGTTTTATATGACTGTTCAAAGCAGAACCCTACATTTAGTCCATTTCCACTCAACTCTCCAAGTAAAAAGATCAGTAATAAGTGAGATTCATTCTGACATTGGCTGGACATGCTCATTATTACAACTCAGCAGTATCATAATATTGCTATAACAAAGACTTATTTATTTCTTCTATTTTTCTCTTCCAAGATTGTTAAAAATGACATAAGGAGGCTTTTAAAAAGGTTCTGTGACATTAGGACATCAGTTAAAGTGCATTTATATAAATGTTAATTCAAACTAAAAGTGAGCGTCATGACAGTTTTTGTTTTGATATTATTTATGTAATCATGAATTATGCCACAAAATGTATGATATTCAGGGTGTGGATATCATTAATACTTAAATAATGTGCATTATTGATACTGTTTAATATGATTTTGTGCATTATAGTAAAAGAAATATTGAATACAAATCACTATACTTTTACATTCTTTGTCTTACAGTTTATTTAAATTCATGAAACCTGAGTATCAATACAAAAATAAACCAATGTCCATAAAAAGGTACAGGCTTGACAAGCTTGATAATACTGTTCTATTAAATGTTTTATGGACAAGTTTAATTCAATTGTTTATGATACACAGGGACATTTCAGAAGCAGTACAGTTTATAGAAGTTCTACCTATATTCTGTATACGCAGCAAAAAACCTTAGAGAAACAAACCAGAAGGATTTGATTCATTTCATCATTACAGGGTCCGGATGATTGTGGTTTGACTCAGGAAGCAAGACAGTGCATTTATGATTTCCATGCACAAAGTTTTTTTTTTCCCCATACTGTTGTTTTCAGTGTGTAGTTTTGCATTGTGGTGATGGCCAGCACATCCTTGCCTCATTACATGTATTGTCTTTTGTTAAAGTATATGATTGTAAAGCATTCCTGAGCATGGGAAAAGTACTACATGAATAAAAAGTGTGATGGTGTAACTGTATTGTGTTACTGAACCTTCGGTGGACATACTGTAGCTGAATGACCATCCAACTGGCGTCTACCAGTCGCTCTTCCCCATCTCACCTACTTCAGCTGCTTCCTTACTTAAGAATAGCATCTGTTAACTGGCAAATGCCTGGGAGATTCTTTATTTTCATGTGAGCCCCCTCAGTCAAGGGAACACTTTGAGATTGAGAGTAAAGTTCTGTAATTGGGAAAGCTCCACCCTGTCCCTTTGTGGAGCTATTTTAATGATTATATTATATATGCTCAGCCTCGGATTATCTCCTTCACTTTAAAGGTTCTCGGAAAAGCAGCATTTGTCTCCCTGGGACTAGCTCTCCCCACTGCAAAGAAAACCTTCAGAAATACATATCAAGGATGAGAGGAACTCACAGCCTGGGAATCTAAAGCATCCAGCCAGTGTGACAGGTTGGAACAGCTGAGACTGCAAGTTAACAAGCTGGCTAAGGATGGAAACATCCCCTTTCAGTATCCACTGAAAGACTCTATGTTCTCCCCTTTTATAAGTAGCCATCAGTCATTGAACGATTTCACTGTATAGGTACAGATTATCACTTTGCATTCATGGAAGATTCCCTTTCGCTGCATAAAAGGATAACATCTACAAACTGTCCAAATATTATCTGGTCAGTGGTGGCCCATGATAATCCTTCTTCCCTGATGGATAGGGTAGAGTAGGGTCACAAACTGTATGCCTTACAAATCGTCCCTGGTAAAATGCCCAATAGGTGTAGATACAACCTACCTAAATAACTGGCAACTCAGTGTCCAAAGAAAAGCACTGTAAGAGTTCTTACACTGTGAACTGTGAAGTACTACCCCTAGGAAAACAGGAATATAGTTACTGGATGAACAGCTTCCTTGAAAAATGGAGAAATTGTGGAGACGTATAAATCATCTGTTCTCTCTCTGCATGGCAAAAGTTACTCAAAGACAAATTAGGCACATTCCAACCACCATAAGTGAATAGTAAAGGGTGATGGGACCCTCTATCCCTTCAAGGGTTCCAACAAAAATTTAAACCCACAGAATTTTTTGAACTGAGGTCCATATTCTACCAACCCTCTGCTGCTAGTGGCAATCCAATACCTTGTTTATATAATACTCCTGTTTTAGAATTCAATTTGATTGAGTTATTATAGAATTCCTTCTTAAAATGAAACAGGCAATACTGCAATTTTTGGCTTGTTTTAGGTAAACCTTGCCCAGGACCCCGATCAGCACAGTCAGTGTTACACTTCACAGTTCCAGGGTCCTCTAGCCCATAGTCCATAACTACATCAGTGCCAGCACATATGAAATATATGTATATCAAGATGAGGCCCTGCAGTGGGCCGGCATACGCCTTCAACTTTTCATACATTAATATGGCCAAATAGCATTTCATTGTATTTATCATAGTTAAGACAATTAAGTCTAGGCAATGTTGCAATTTCAGTTGTTTGGTTTATGTATGTGTATTCAAGACTGAGTGAGGAGGTTGATGCTTCAATATCATGCCTGTCACTTAGCAAACACTTATAATTTAATCTGTTTTGTTGCAAAGATGTTTCCATGGGTCTCAGAAGCCACCCTTCACCGCGGAAAATGTGACAAATGCAGAGCAAACAGTAACATGCCCTTTCAGCCTGAATCCCATCACAGGTTCTTTAATCTTCACCCCATCATACTTTTTTAGAGAACAGGCTTGGTGTTGTGTCCGTTTCACGTAGCTCTATGATTGTGCAATTAGTCCATAACTCACTTTCCCAGAATACTGATCAAATGTGTTTCCAGCACATTATTTTTCCTGCAAGCCACTACTCCATCCATTTTAATACACCCAAAATACATGACAGCTATGTGTTTCACATTCTCCACCAAAAGTATTCTCAAAACCTTTTTGGTAAATGTCCCATGATCCCCAGTCGCATTAACCCTGTAAGAACAACTGCTGTAAACTAAACAGAACCTAAAAAAGTCTATTATTTATAGGATTTTTTTATAAACAAGATATTTGGCCTTTGAAGACCCCCCACTAAAGCCTGTTCAATGATAATGCCAATGCAGTGTGTTAAATTAAACACATGTGAAAGTACTCATTCAGGTTCCTGTCTGTTTTTTGCTTGATGCTATGATATCATGAAAGTTATGACATTTCTGGAATATTATCATGCCAACAAAATCTCAAACATTTACACCCTTAACTTGCGACATCACACACATTATAATGTAGGCATCAATTCCTCATGAATGAAATGCATTATGTCAATATCATTTTGTCTTTTTAACAAGAATTATGTTGATGAAATACACTTTAATTCATATGAAAACTTCTCAATTCTTTTTGTGCAGCAGCTGGTCACCTTTAAGAAATAATGTAATGGAACAAATACACAATGCTTAAATAAAAAATAAAAGGATTTTATTTATGAACCTGTGATATAGGTTGAGCTTGATACTGTGATATAGATTGAGCTTGATACTGTGATATAGATTGATCTTAATACTGTGATATAAATTGATCTATATACTTCGATGTATATAGACTGGATTTAAGTGGTAGGTAGCCTTTCAGTGATCAAAATGATGGAGTGCTTACTTCTCAGCTATTCAGGATCCACTAGTGAGCAAAATTAAACATGGCCAGACTTGGTTTTACAGTTGTGTTATGAGGCAGTTGTGTTATGAGGCTAGGGCTGGGCGATTAATCGAAAAGTAATCGAAATCGACATACAGAACCTATAATCGATCAAATTTTTCGAGGTCGATTATTTCAATAACTTTCCCTTTAAAAACACTACCGCGTGTGGAGTCACGTGATCCCGCTCCGTTATGTTACGTTATTCTGTCGACATGTTGAGCATGGAGAGCTTAAACACTGAAACAACTAAGCAACTTGTCAGTGAGCTATGAGGGCAAAACATAAATAAATAAATAAAATAATCGTTCATGAATCATAATCGTGTTAAAATGTTCAATTAATTGATTTTAGGCCAAATCGCCCAGCCCTATATGAGGCTACTGCTACACTGTTTCTTTGAAACTTGTCACCAAATAAAGTGCTCTGTTAAGGTCTAAACTATAAAATGTAGTCTATGTCTAATAACCATTGTCACAATATTGGTCTCTGTAATACTGATATTGCAGAGGCAGTTGAAAACAAGCCTCTAATCAGTTACAGTGTTTTTAACAGGGCGACCAATCACAGCTCTAGTGTTACTGAGTGATGAGTTGAGGTATTCATGTAATGAAACAAAAGTCAAAACATGTCAGACAATCATTAAATACACTAGATGTTTTAGAGCAGTGGTCCCCAACCTTTATTTTGTCGCGGACCGGTTTAATATCAGAAACTATTTTCACGGCCTGGCCTTTAAGGAGTAGCAGATAAATATACGTATTTATACAAATAAATGATACGCATAAAAATGGGGATATTTGAAAAATATAATAATGGGGTCTCTTTAAAATATAATAATAAATCTAAATCCAATGTGTACTCGCAGCTTTATTAACAGCATTTTCATAACAACGAGCCGACAACATAACACGGGTAACAACCACGTTTTCTTTTTTGTGACTCCCAGTACCGGTCCGCGGCCCGGGGGTTGGGGACCACTGTTTTAAAGGACCTACATTCTATTTACTATTTTTCCATCATGTTTGTGTAGGTTTGTGTACCAAAATCTAATTATTAATTAATCATCAAAATTCATGTATATCCCTTACAATTAAACAGGCCATTTTTGCTACTGACTAGAAAAACTAAATGTTTTTGCAGTTAAGCTTCCTTACATAGATTATAAGTATTTGGGGGAGAGAATATTTTTTACTTTAACAATACATATACACCAACTACAATTCTGTCCTGGGTACAACTTCACATGATGACATTCTATGTAGAACATTTAAGCATCATCCAAGGGGCAAGATTTGTATTCATAAATGCTCTTTAGGAAAGAACACGGAAAAGCTGCTTGTCAGCATTCTTTTTGGGTACAGCACTATTGTTCTCAGGCACTTGGAATTCACTTTGAAAAACAAATGCTAAGAGGAGCTGAATTAGAAAAATATACAGTTGAAAGCTCAATGTCAGAGACAGGGAGGAAGGCATTTAACAGATGTTGGTAAAAAACTACAACATTCAAGGCTGTTGTAATACAGAACTTAATATGAATTTTTTTATAAGATGTTTGCAAAAAGAGCTTATTAAATACATTTTTTACTGGCAAAACTAATTATTTAGCCCTTGTAGGTCATTACTAACTATTTAACACTGCAAAACCAAGGACATCTGTCTGATGAAGTTTGTTTGCTGAGGGATCTAAACAGGTACCTAATGCCCATGAATCATTTAATCTAACATAAACTGACAGAAAAAGTATGTAAAGACTGTTATTGTGATCAGTTGTGCCATAATGCGTCTCAGTTGGCGCATATCGTATTATTGCCCGCATGTAAAGAACACTTTATGTTTTATGACAAACAGAACAGAATGGATCTTGTTAAATGTGATGTAGTCCAACACAGGCTGTGAAACATTGAATAAAAATAATTTGTATTTATAGCTTTTGATAGGATTTTTTAAAATTATGGCTCTGCTATCTCTTCTTTGTTCTAAATAGCTAGCTTTAGCAAACATTTGCCAAATAATCCAGTGATGCTTTCAGATACGGATGTTAAACAAAGGTGGGTGTAAAATAAAACTCAACCTCAATCTGTCTAGAAAGGTTCTAGAAAATAGTGTTTTTACTCACAGTATAGAGAAAAACTTTTAAATGTCCCTTGGTGTATTGACCTGCGTGCCACCTGCACTGATGAGAAAGTTAATTTAGTTAGGATGCTCTTAGCTTCAGGTTTTATTTGAAGTCAATCTAAAGGATTTTACATGTCCCTAATCCTATCATCTATACTCATAAAATATGAGCTCTAGGAGGTAAGTACTGAGGTTTTTTCTTGACACTGGTTGTTGTTGGAAGGTGTACGTGAGTTGCCTGAGCTGACAAGGAGAGAGGGAACAGGGAGCAAACCCTAAATGACCCTCTGTCTCATAAATGTGCAGTAAATCACTCCAGGTGATTCCTAAAGAGTCCACCTAAAATCTGCATCAGCTCACGATGGCAAGGTGCCACCCAAATGCCAGCTCCATTCCTTCCTGTCATCAGTCACTGCTGAAGCGTAGCTTATCTACCTGAGACAGGACCTTTCAGTGCCAGTATATATCCTCTAGTCCAGTTGACATTGTAATGTAGATTCAGAATGATAATAGAGCTTAGGGGACACAGGACCATTTAACATCCTCTAAGCTACATTTTGGTTTTCCTGCTTTAGTTCACTCTCGAATTCAACCATATTTTGCATCTTTGCAAAAGCAACAGACAAATTTGCTTAATTCACAAGTGCATTCTTTTATTGTAACTGTTGCAACAATGCAAGAAAGCTGGCAAAAAAAACATTATACTGTTAATAAGATATTAATAAGAAACATGTTTTTTGCCAAAACATGCACCTAATTGATTTCATATTATACATTGTTTTGTGTGTGAAAGGTCACACTAAGATACACTAAGTAGACAAAAGTATTAGGAAATGCCTGTTTAGGCTAGTTATTTTGGACAACGCCATGCTTCCAACTTTGCAGACAAAGTTTGGGGAAGAACCTGCATAACTGTGTCCCCGTGCACAAAGCAAGCTCCATAAAGACATGGTTGGATGAGTTTGTATTGGAAGAACTTGACTGATCGCACAGAGCCCTGACCTTAACCTCATCCAACACCTTTGGGATAAACTGGAACTGAGATTGTGAGCCGGCCCCTCTCGTCGAACATTAGTGCCTGATCTGGGCACAAATTCCCACAGAAACACTCCAAAATCTTGTGGAAAGTCTTCAAAGAAACGCAGAAGCTGTTATAGCTCTAAAGGGGGCACCAACTCAATATTAAAGTCTATGCATTTGAATGAAATTCAAAGTCATTAAAGTCTCTATTGGTGTAATAGTCAGAAGTCCCAATTCTTTTGTCCACATAGTGTATACGAGGAGTATGTTGGCAACATAGCCTTTTAAACTGGAAACTCAACATTAGTTATCCAAAGACCAATTTTCATTAAGATGCTTTGGATTTTTGCCACTATTCTATAACACTTATCTAAACTCACAATAATTTAAGAGTGTATTTTGTGGGTGGGGCATGTGTAGGTTGATGCCCCTATAAACTCCCAGACTGCCCATCATCAACTTCACCTTCACCTGATGACATAGGATCCTTCTGTGTGCTGTATTAAAAGTGCATTGAGAACTTGCTAGGATTTGCCAAGGGTAGTCTCAGAGGTGTGGGCAGTTACTCTTCATAAGGCCATAAGAAGCAGCATCATGGTAAATAATCAGCAATAAAGGCAAAGAGGTGAGACAGATCATAGATTCCACTTACCCCGGCACTCAAGGAGAGAGCCTAAAACTGCCACCGGCCAGTAAAATACACACTCTTTCATTTCCCCTGCCATAAATGGCCACAGATACTCTGAAGCTGGAAGTAGCTATTAAGATTGGGAAATTATGGAACCTATCAACAGGCAGAAGTGAGAATAAAATTTACTGCCACAACAACAGTCTGCATTTTTACTCACAGTTCAAAGGTGTTTATACTTCAGCAACTTTTCAGCACCAAGGTCACTGATTTCTTCAAACAAGAAATGAAGTCACATAGAAGAGCGAACACATTTTCCAAATAAAACGTAACTTGACCACATTTTGCTTTATGATAAATAGTGAACGTCTGTGGAAATTGTAATACTATATGTTCTCATTGTGTATGAAGCGAGGCAGTTGAAGGTGAATACATATTTATGTTAGAATTGGAAGCCATGTTCTGTTTTCGTTTTCTTATCTCACAGAGAGGACCCTCAGCAAGTCATTTGAATGGGCCACAAAAGAGGGCATGGAAATATCATACAGAACCGGCTGCTAATTAGCCAAGATATGCTAATTGACTTCATTAAAACATATTTGGATGTTATACAAATGTCCTATAGAAAGGAATACCTTATACCAGTCCATCGTGTTTCTTTAAGATGTTTATTGGTTGAAGTTAAATAAGTTTTGGGCACAAACAGCATAGAATTGTCATAACAGATTCAGTGTTGTCAAACACAAAACCATAAAAAGGAATTTGGATTATTTGTTATTTGTTATTAATACAGCCCTTCACATGGTTAAGAACAAATAATCTTATATAGAACATTTGTCTGCATCTTTAACCGTCAATAATGAAGGCGGTGAAAGTACAAAATTAAAAAATAATGATACTTTAAACTTATGATAAGGATTTATGATAATTCAATTCATGTTTATGTAAACAGCAATAAGGACAACATAATGAATGACTGAGGGAATTAAAGTCTAAGTAGATGTCTTTATAATGAATGCTACTATTTAAAAAATCTGTATTGTTTGCTTAAAGATTTGAGAGGTGTTTCACAAAGTAAACAGGATCGGTTGTGAATTTGGGTTACACTTTATTTTTCCCTGAGATTCACTCGTGTGTTTTTTAGTTGATCATCTTCCAACTTATCAAGTCAAGTCAAGTAAGTTTTGTCACTATATATACACAGTACACAGGGAAATGAGATAACGTGCTTCCAGGACCATGGCGCAACACAAGAGCAGAACAGACCACAAGTGCAGACAGGACACAAAAGTGTGAACCAAACACACGTGCATCAATACAATTAGGCAAAACGAGACCAGATTCAGTACAGTATTTAGACAGGTACTAGCAGCGAGAGTTCTGTCTGCAAAAAGGTTAAACAGCAATATGCAGAACAGAGTTAAACAGCAATAAATATTGTAACAGTTGTCAGAACAAGCTGAGAAAACCACTAGAGAGTCAGGACTCATAAACAAGGGAAAACCCCGTTTATTTAGAACACACTCAAACAGAGAATGAAAAGCCACTGGCAAAAGCAGGAGGTTAACAACAGTGATAGGTTTCTCACTGACGGTAGGCAACCAACAC
>JBBPDC010000011.1:13581099-13592873 GCA_037974485.1 Hemigrammopetersius urotaenia | reverse complement strand
TGGCAAAAGCAGGAGGTTAACAACAGTGATAGGTTTCTCACTGACGGTAGGCAACCAACACAATAGCAGAATAGCAACACATCCTTCCACAGGTAGAACTTATGCTCCCTTATTACTAAACACGGTTCATAATTAAGAACGGGTAATTAACAAAAGCAGTAATTAGAATCACCCCCTTTTCCACTTATTCAGATAGCCAGGGGCATTCTGGGAAGCTCTGCCCACCAACCCCCCTCAAAACACGCTACAATATGATGTGCAAATATAGTAGGAACAGGACAGAATATGTGCAGTGCAGTAAATAGATGTATTTACACGGGTAATTTAAAGTCTGAGTAGTTGTGTGTGTGTGGTGGGGGCAGTTTTTAGTTTCAGTTTTCCAGTCGAGAAGTCTGATGGCTTGAGGAAAGAAACAGTTCCCCATTCTGGCAGTGGGGATGCTTCGGAACCTATGGCACCATATGCTTCTCCCTTAGAATTAAACAGGCTGTTGTAATTGCTGTACCTTTAAAACCTTTAAAGTTTTAACAGTGTTTAACCATGTTTACAAAAAAAGTAATGTATTAAATGTTATGGGAATACCTGGCAAACAGAAAAATTCTGCTTTGTCCAGGTCTGCAACTGCAACTTTTCACTTCGCTTGCCCCAGTGTGTAACTTTATTGGACTATTTCACTCACTCCATATCATAACTCTTACCATTCGTAGAAAGTATTCTTGAGGTGTGATCTACTTCTCAAACCGTAATCTTAACTGTAATAAGAGCATCTGCAAACTGATCTCTAATCATCCTGAAAGGACAGCATCCAATACTATTTAAAGTCAGTCACGTCTGGCTAGAAGACAAAATATAGCATGCAGAGTATCATATCCCTCGCCTGGATGAGTTTGCACTGCTTTTCTCTGCTAGCTTGGCATTGTTGACTCTGTCAAAAATTACAAAGAAGGAGCAGTGGCATTGTGAGTGCATCTGATACTGTTCAGTGCACACGGCAGGCCAGCTGAACGCTCCATTTCACAGAGCCTGAGATTAGAGCATCAGCACTAGGGCCTCTCGATTTGGGCAACATTAAAACTGAGAGCTATCAGCTGGCAGCTGCTGCTAATGGGTGAGGTTGTCAGAACCGCTTCCTGCCCTTCTCCCCAAACACACACACTCACTCACACACTTCGCGGTTCCCCACATCCCACACTGTCGCCTGTGCCATAAAGACGTCTGAGCCATTGCATGTGTGCTGCTTGTTGTGTCAGGGTCCAAGGGGTACACAACATGGTTCGAGGAGGTTGTTCTGGAAAGGCTCATTCGGATAGCTAGTTGCAATGTTAATACGGAGCTTTACTTGTGTAGCCTTTGTAATTACATTAAAATAACAGAAGGAAACAGCATTTTTTTACTCTATGATAAACATGCTGGTTAAAAATGTCTTTTGAAGTCTTGTATCGTATTACTGTATATAAAACCTTACAATCATTATTGAGACTATGCCTTCATTAAACTGTAGGACCGTCTCCAAAGCTGCTTCAGGTAGTTCCACACCTCATGCATGGGACCAAAACCTTTATAGCATGTCCCCCTTACTTTTCAAAATAATTAATTTCGTCCCACTCACTTTTCCAAGACATATAGCACTGCATGCACACCGCAAACTCCCTTCACTCCACCACAACCCCCACACCTGCCCGGGTAAACATTTACATTTACTTTTACAGCACTTAGCAGATGCTTCATATCCAAAGTGACTTCCATTCCCTAACTACAGGGGGCAGTCTCACTGGAGCAACTTGGGGTTAAGTGGCTTGCTCAGGAACCCAGTGGTGTATGATGGGGCTAGGTTTTGCCCCAATGACTAGGCCACCACCACCCCAAACAACAGCGTCTCCATGACTGATGTGAACAGTTATGATCCTAAATTAGTACTAGGATGTACAGAAGAAAACCTATAGGATTGACAGTAGGTCAGTGACAGCACTGCTGGGAATGAGTTGTCACAAACATGATCTAAACATAAAACCAATCAGTGAACAACTATGCTATTAAATCATCTCACTCAAATGGTTCTGCTGCATTGAGCACGGTTAGCTAACCATGCTGAGAAATCCATGATGCACCCAACCTGTAAGCATTCCAAGCCAAATTGGGCCCAGGTGGCATGGTTCATTTCCTTGCCCAGAACAGTTCAGCACTACAGTGAACAAGATGTTCAAGAGTTGTGCCAATGCCAGTGAAACTATGATGGTAATATGAAACTACTATTGCAGTTCCATTACTAAAGGTCTGTTTATTTTATGATTTCTGTAAGATGCTCTGTAAATTCTAAAGAATTCAACCACTTCAGCCTTTATTGTTAATCATTACTGAAAAAGAATGTTAATTATAAAAGAAGTTTTTAAACCAGAGTTTGTGTCTACAGTCGTTACAGTGCGATTTGTTTTTCGTGACTCTGTCTCTCTCTACAGCTTCCGCGAGCCAAACTGAGGTCATCAGAAAAGAGAAATATAGAGTACAGTTGAATATGAGCTTGCTGGATTGAGAAAATTTGTGGTGCCCCACATTTGTCCTTCGAATAGCAAGATCACTCAGCTGCAATGGTCTTAATTTAGACGGTTGTGTAATAAACCAAGAGAAGATTGTGAAATTAATACCGCTAAATAACAGATGCCCTCTTCACCTTGGGACTGTGGGCTGGAGAGCCTGGACAGACTCTGGCACTGATTTTAAGGGTGACATGTGCAACTAAATGTGCACTTTTCCAAATCACTATGCGTGTATTTATCTCTATTCAGCCATAACCTGTCAAGGAGTGGGAAAGAGCTGCAAGTGATCAGTCCTTTCTTCAAGTTAGTGTGCTGTAAGCAGGAAAAATGGGCAAATGTAAGGGTCAAACATTGTTGCAGATTAAGTACACTCCTTCATGGCAACACTTTTTCTTAATGTCTTGGTGCCAGATAACACAGCACACCTTCAGAGGGCTTGTGGAGTCCATGCCTCAAAGTGAAAGTGTAATGTACAAGTGTAAGTTCAGGTTTTGATTTTGGGAACTTGTGTTATGAAGGCTGAGCACACCGGTGTTATGTTTATTTACATAATGTGTTGCAGCCAACCAATGTGCTCAGATAATGAGATGTTTGTACAAATATATATGACTACTAACAGAAAATAGTACAATTGTGTAAATCCAGATCAAGTTTGTAGCTATTGTTTTTAAATGGAACACAGACAGTGACAGTGACATGCTACATCATGTCTGTGTCGACAGTTGCATGTAAAGGCTCGTGCCAAACAAAGCATTCGACAAATGTATAGTGTGACAGCAGAGAGCGATGCATGCTTGAGAGGTGGATTCAGCCAGTGGCGCTGGTTGTAAAATGACTTGATTTCTGGTGCCTCTCTGCCAAGAGAAACACCTGCTCTTGGACAGACTCCAAGGCATTCTAGGGCAAGACTCCTGGGCCATGCAGAATGAAACCATAGAGCCAATGCTTAGTAAGCTTTGAGAAGAGACCATGTGTTTATTTTAAGATTATATTATATTCAAGATTATATTCAGTAAGTTGAATGAAATGGAGGGCACATTAGGAGAGTAAGACACTAGCTGATTGAAGTGGTTTTTGTGCTGTTTTGCAGTTGTGCAACTGTCCTCATGGAATCTTGAAAGGTTACTTATGCTTGTTGTTGCTGTAGTATCTCTGCACTGTAGTTTCTGGTAAACACTTTAAAAAAAAGTAACACAAAGTTTCTTTGGACCAATGCCACATTTGGCTCCCCAAAATGTCCAATATATGGTTGTTTTGTTTCTATATATGAAGTATCTTCTTAATATTTCAAGAAACTAAACATAATCATAAACATCTCACTGGTTTATTTACAACAGCAATAACACTGTGTGTCTTTTTGCGCTCCATTATCCGAACTCAGTTCTAGTTTTACGTTACATATACATGCAGAGTAGTGAGCTGCCTTATGTGCCACCATGTGAATGAACATCACACTGACACACAGAAAACACCACTGAAAGCAATATTGTTCATCCTCAATTATATTGGAGATTTTCTTTTTAAGATTGTAAGGGCACCGAGGCAGAGGCACATAAGGAAAGATTGGACAGTAGCAAGAGTTGAAACAACACTCTACCCGGGAATGGAAAAATGACCATGAACACAATGCTTTGTTTGGCTTGATGCTAGTGTTGGCAGACACATACTTGAATGTGTTTTAGTCCACAAAAGAAAGTAAAATCACATACTGAATAGCACAGCCCATGTCCCATTTCACCTTTATTTGTCATGGGACAAATTAAAATCTGTGTCCAGTGGGCACATTGTAAAGGCCTAATCACCCTTATCATCAAACAAACAGGCCCATAGACCACAGAAAAACAGCTTCCTGCAAGGCCAACTTAGCCCTTGTTACAATGACAAAGATAAATATCTCTTTTATATTCAATTGCAGTATTCATATCCTCTCTGATCAGGTTAGAGAGAGAGGGAGAGAGAGAAATAGAGAAGATTTGTAGAGACAACAAGGCCAAGCGTTCCTGGCTCATCCTGCACTATGTGCCGTCTGTTGCTGTGGTTTGGGCCAAATTCAATCAAAGACATGAAACATTTTTTTTTCCCAAGTAAAGACTGATTTCTTCATTAAAAAAGTGTATTTAAATATTCACTCCCACTGAAACTGCACTTGAGTGGAAAATGAGTGGAAAAGAGGCTGGATTCTCAAGACAGACCTTTCAATTGCACACAGATAAGCTCGGCCAGCTGCTCTAGCGCTTCAGCCATCACCCCGACACTAACCCACCCCTCTCTACACTTGACACGAGACGCCACAAGTGCCATGGATCAAGCAGCAGACAGCACGGTGTAGCTGGAATGTTTCTGGCACACTCTGTACATAGCTTGTACTGGCTGTGTAGTCTCATGTAATCCAGCCAATCCACAGGACTTTACTTTTTAGTCCCACAGGACTTCCCATTTTACATTAAACAAGGTTAATTAAGTTCCGCAAATAGCTTAATTCATATACTGCTGATGTGCAGCCCAAGAATAAGCTGTGTATAAGTCTTGAATGATGAAGTCTGAACATTTTACAACTTCACTACAGTTAAAAGAACAACCTACACTGTTAACGTGCTACCTTATAACACCACATTATCAGTAATGCATGACAATTGAATTGATTTATTTAGGTTACGGTTATATAAACCATATGCATTGGCACTGAATTGGTTTATTTTCTTTTATGGTCACACACAACATGAGAAATCTACAACATAGGTCAGTCACAATCAAAATGATAAACTGGCTGATTACCTATTATGTATTTGGAGGAAAATAATGCAATTTCATTTCTGTGCACACTACTAGCAATCATACTCTAGAACACTTTAACCATAGAACATCTATGTAAAATTAAAAAAACCTTTAATAACACAGTAACTATACATTGGTTTTTGGAGCAGTTAGATTGCATTGACTGTTTGAGAAAACAACAGCTGATCAGAGTTGAGTAGACTACAATGTTAAAAAGATCTGTGGCTACCTGAAAGTTCTAGCAAAAAGAAACAAGAAACAGTAAGTCAAACTTAAAATGAAGCAGTACTGTCTGTTTAGTGCTGCACTGGTGCCCCTTTGAGTTGAGCTGGCATTACAGTGACATGAACTAGCAATGCCAGTCTTTCACAAGGCCCTCCTGCTGCAAGTCAACAAATCCGCGCTCTCACAAAGATGACAAGGAGCCGTCAAACACATCCACACACAAAGAGGTCTTTTGGATGCTGATAATACAGGACATTCATCCAATATGAGGCGGTTTTAAAAGCCACACAACAGTTTGCCTCCATTCAGTTGCTATGATACAAAACACACTAACTCAGCAATGCATGACAGCAAGCCATCATGAAGCCATTTTCCAATATACTGACGTCTAATGAGATGATGTTTGACAAATGTCTATAATTAAAAACTAGATAAATAGACAATAGTCAAGAAAAGAACATGAAATAGTGCACGGTCTGAAATGGTGTCAAGAGTTTAATTTAAAGTGTAATTAAAGAACACAATAGCTCTTCATATGGATTTTCTTTATCAGTGCACATGTACATTTCAGATAGTATGCTGATTTTTCTAGGTTGAACAAATGTTTCCTATGGTAGAGTAGAGTTAGTGTTGTAAATGTTGCACTATATAACAACACATAAGAAAAGAACTAGGACAGACATTATGGTCAAGCCAGACAGGCATATTTTTGTTTCATTGTGTCTAGCATCCCTTTAAACTCTCGAGATATATATTTCTAGTGGGTTGCTGGCTGCTTCACATAAACTTTGTTTGCTATGACCTTGACACACCATCTGCAACAAGTTACTCCTGAACATGAGCACACACAAGCCTGTTGACTTCTCACTTTGCTGCATCTGGATACTTTATTTGTCACGGGTATAATACTTGCCACGGGGCTTGAGTTCACCTTTGGCTGTGGTACCAACTTTGGACACTGGTTCGTGCCAAAAAATCTGGGTGGGCAGCTGGGGTAACTCTACCTCTCCTACTAAGTCAAAGCCACACTCTGCATTTCCCTGGAGCAGAACGCTTGACTTGATCAGCCACTGCTTGGCCCATGATTTGCAGGCCTAAAAAACATATGAGAAGGTTTTTTGGACCTCATCTGTAAAATATAGTTTTGTCTTCGGTAGGTTACCTCAACCTTTCTTCTATTACAGGAACAGCTCACTCAGAACAGTGTAATCAGACTTGATTGGTTTTCCCATTAGCTCTTGTTTCTGCCTGACCTGCAGCAGTTGGGGGTCTTTCGGCATTTGATTAAGGAACTGGAGTCTAGATCAATGAAACAAGGCTTTTCACACATGCACTGGAATAGAGGCCTATTGGACCTTCCCCCTCACACTTAATTTTCCAGTCAGATGGCGTAGGCTACAAACTTGAGTCAAAGTGAAGGTCATGTAAAAAGTAAGCTTTTAGCTTGGACATTTTGAACATAAATGTATTTTAAAAACATGTAACAATTAGAACGGTCACTATCAATGTCAAGAAAACAAAAATTAAAAATGGAAGCTACATAAACAAATCATGTAAAGCCTTTTAAAGATTATATTAATCCATCAAATGCTTTCTTTTTTATTTATAACACCTATTTACCAAGTCACATTTATAACTGAGGGATGTTTTCTTCTATGGACCAGACAGTACATCTCTATCTGCTAAAATTAACAGCTGTGCCCGGAGGTTCCTCCCCTGTTTCATGCTCTTTCTCATGTGGGATTGGGATTATGATTTTGGCATGAAGGTACAGTATGAGGTAGTGTTCCAAATACCAGCTCACTGGAGTTATCCCTGAGCTCAGAGGAGTATGAAACAGAGGGTGCTTTTTACACATGACCCTTGCACACACCCATAGCTGCGACTCTCCAGTCCAAGTAAAACATCACATTTGTCCTGGAGTCTGTACTTTCTTGTCAGATTTGACGTGCCAGTGCTCAGTGCAGACGTTATTTATCAGGTTTTGTTAGCTGACAGAATTGCAATCTGTGACATACATGTTAATATTCTATTTTGTTAACAGAACACAGTTCCATTTTATGCTTTAAAAACAGTAATTTCACATGATATTCATAAAATCATTTACAGTTTGTGAGAAAATTGCTTCTATGTGTTATTTATTCAGTGCAGTCTGTGTGATCCTATTACTTCTAACAATGTGCAAGACCAGTTTGTTCATTAAACTTAAGGCCATATTTGAATGAATGTCCCTGTTTATTGTATTGTGTACATATGTATGCATGTGTGTACACACACACGCACACACACACACACACAAACACACAGACACACACACACACACACACACACAAACAAAACACACATACACACATACCACCATGCGTGCAAGTCAGAACGGACATTTATAATTTATTTGACATTCCTGGATGTAAGCAACTTATTTATTACAAAATCATTATGCTTGTACAGTTCAGTGTGTCTGTATGTAAACTGACTGTGAAATTGACACAGTGCATGAAAGGAAGAGCATAGATTTTCTATTTCAGTCAGGATGAAGGACTAAGCTCATTGAATGTAGTGTGCTGGCCAATTCCAAGCAGCACCACAAAACATGCACATTCAACCACACACATGCAAATCTTTCTTTTATCTATACAAAAGTGTGGAAAAATAATTGGCAATGTGACACAGGACGTACAGAAAGACACTTTGAAGCTAAAGATAGGTGTGAACAATGACCACAAATGCCAGTCATCTATGAGTGATTTATTAGCAAGCTTTATTAGCAATTGCATCTAAGTAATACATTGAGTTCATTAGCTAATTGAATATCCCCTGCAATAGCGAACTACTAATTTATCTCTCAAGAATGCCATGCAAAAGGAAAAGGGGGAGAGTAAGAGATGTTAGACAGATTTCCAACTCCACAGATGTTTGCACATGTCACCAAGTCTGAAAAATACAGTGTCAAAAATGAAAATGATACTACGATGTTTATTCTGCTCAATCAGCAGGACGCTTCCTGTCCTGCTGCTGGCCTTTTATTTTAGGCCACTCAGTGAGACAAATCTGTTGACAAGCTGACCTCATTGGCCATGTGACATGAAATAAAACTAGACTTTGGCTGTTGTTGATGTCCAGAGCATGTTCATAGTGGTTAAGAGATGCCTGGTCCTAAATTTGACATGTACTGGCAAGGTGTTAACTAGTGAAATTATTCTTCTAGGTACACTTTGTATATGTGCACACAGCTCACGGCTTTACATTAATCTAATGGCTATAAAACACACTTTCCTAATATTAGCACTTCTTACCAGGATCACCTTTTGTTCTCAGATACAGTAAATTAATTACAATTTTACAGAATTAGCATTCATTCTAAATATGCTCTTTGGAAATTAGAGAAACTAGCAATGACGTAAAATTTGCTTCAGGCTTTTCCAAGTTTAATCCAAGTGCAGTTGATGTATGGCCTTTTTTCTGTGCCAAGCCAGAGACAGGTGCAAAGACCCTACTGCTACTCCACAGTATGAGCTTAACACATACTGTATGCTTACACTTAACACATACTTTATCACTGGTGCACACAGTTCAGTGGGATATCTGCCAAGCCATGAGATGACTACTAGAGTACAAGGCCATCCATAAATATTTCAAAAAACAAGAGATGCATGAAGAACAGGATAGGCAGTGATTGATTCTGATCTTCAAACAGGTGTTTGATTGACCTGGTTCCCACATTTTATTGTGTCTCAGACACTGCAGAATGGCTGCAAAGGTAAAATCTAACATTTTATTTGCAAACTATACTATATTAACTATATTTTTACAGTTTCTATTACACACTGAATTAAAAAATTCCACTATATTTAAAAAACAAAAATGTTTGCTTATGAAACATACTTGAGGTTCTTCACTAAAAGATTTGACAAAAATTCATAAATGTAACATTTATTATGTGTTATATATATGATGATGCAAAAAAGATATCACTATTGTTATAAGTTAAAGAACCTTTTTTCGGTACTACATAACACGCTTTTTGCTAAGTGAATTAGCAGGGTACCAAATGTAATAATCTCTTTAAGTAATTAAAGGCAGCTAGAGTGATAAGCAATGCCCTTCCAGCAGACTAAATGTTGATCCGTGGCACTTCTGGTAATATGAGACTGCAGAGGCCATAGAAGTGTTACCGTTTTACCCTGGTGCAAAGCCAGTAGCCATAAGGACCAATTACATCTCAATGAGACTCTGCTATTATCCCTTCTCAAACGAACTCTAAAAAGGCATCTGCTCAAACAGCAGGACATAATATTGGTAACATACAAGGGGATTGTGGCATGGCACAAACAAAAGATGTATTGATTACATAGCACTGATTTGTTTCTCCCCAAAGATTACTGACACTGGCCACGTTGTAAACATTCCACCACAAGCCCTCATCCAGAGCCGCTTTTTCCAGAACAATGGGCCACCATAAGCATCTACAACCTCTTTCTCGCAAGTATGTTTTGGCCTGAAGGTCTCCATTCTCTAGAACATCTGAAAAATGAATAGAGAAGGATTTTTGGTGGGGCCAGCGAGTCAGAGTAGCTCTGAGGCACAGCACATTAGCCTGGTTCCACCCGATTTACTTCATGTATTCAAGACCGGGCGCTCACCACACACACAAAAGAAAATATGCACCAAGAGGGCAAATCCGCAAGTTTGGGTTTGGGCAAAGGGCTAAATAGCACTTCATTTCCTTAAACAGTCAACGACACAAATGTCTCATGGAGATAAATGCTCAGAGCAAGCTGTTATTGGCTGCTTTGTTCCGTTAAGACACTTGAGAGGTTCCTGAAGAGGCTCTTTGTGTTGTGTTGTATTTTCAGCATTTCCGTATTATTCTGCGGTTTTTCACTCCTTGCGAAAGAGCAGGTCCAGATGTCCTTGCTTCTTTCTCTGTGCATGTATCTTTGAACTGTCCCAAAGCTTTGAGCTTTTCAGAGGTTATGGCTGAGGATTACAGCCTAGAAATCTTCATTCATGCTGCTACTTTGTCAGGAGTGCCAGAGATTTAGGGAAAGGCCTTGATGAACAGTGCTTCATTCTGCCAACGCCAACTTGTTTTTGATCAGTGACCATGTGATGTTCTGTGAATAATTATTATTCTGATGCATTATAAATTGGTTCTCAATCATAAAGCCATTCTATGACTCTTTTTATTCTTTATTTAGGCCTTTGAATACCATTGGTTGGTTAAAATGTCCAGATTGATTGAAATACTGCATGTAACTGCTAATAGCATTAGTAGCATCTCTTCAAATCTTGGTGAATGTGATCCCATTTCAAACAACAAGTAAACTGATCTTCAACATTATGATGTTATTTACATGTTCTAATGTTGCAAGGTTATTCAAAAGTGGTTTTAGAAGTATACTATATAATACTGTTTCTGATAGTGACAATCATACTAGTCAGTAAAGCACTGTTTTAAAATATCTTAAAAATTATGTCCACCAATGGTATCCATTACTGGGATTTCTAACTCTTTAAAATGTATATCTGTAATGCAGTTATCATATAGATCAAGCCTTATTCTATATACATGTAATGAATGCTGGAATGAAGCTGCAGAAGTTGTTAAACATATATATTTCAGAAGGTACAGAGACCTTCATATATGTACATGTCTATCTGTCCTTGACTGTACTGTTTTTAGCAGCCACCTTGTTGTTCGAGTGTCAGGTACCTACAGTCAAGGATCTTGTCTGCTATTGCTGACCCGGGCCATAAACAGTGTACCCAGCAAAGCCCAGTTCTGTCCTTATAGACACAATGCCACTGTCTGCTTTGTGGAGGTGATGAGTGGTGAGTAGTTTCATGGATTGCTTTGCAAAGACAGCCTGCCATGGGCAGCAGACAACACTATAACTCTACACCAACCTGACCTTGACCTGTAGGTTACACTGAATGCCTGAAGTAAACAGCCCCTACATCAGTTGAGTAACTGAGTGTTAGACATGAGAAAATGCAGTATTAGTAAGAATGTGAAGAGGAACTCATTTCATAGAGTTGTTGTTATCGGATACCTTTGTGTCGGAGGGTTGAGAACATGACGTTTTTCTAAATGTAATGTATGAATCATCTACAGATGAGGCTTAAAATGCAAATGAGTGGAATTAGTCACTGAAACAGTTTATCTGTGTGCATTCTGGCCAACTCAATTACATCACATAAAGTGTTGGTGTGTATATTTTTGACTGATGCATTGTT
>JBBPDC010000011.1:13533599-13546262 GCA_037974485.1 Hemigrammopetersius urotaenia | reverse complement strand
TGTGTGTGTGTGTGTGTGTGTGTGTGTGTGTGTGTGTGTGTGTGTGTGTGTGTGTGTGTGTGTGTGTGTGGTGCTGGAGTGTGTTTTAGAGTTTTCTCTGCTCCTAACACACCCACTTCTACTCAGGAAGGGCTCGTTAATTACAGCTCATTTGATGGAGCAATGTGTTACAGCAGCAAAAAACAGGAAAACAGGCAGGGCCTCTCCAAGAGCAGGACTGAGGAACATTCAGAGATGCTCAACCCATCTGCTGACCTTCATTAACTACATTTCATCATATTTTGGTTACTTACTAAGAAAAGAGGAAACGTTTGTGGTAAGACCCCTTCGGTTGGAGCGATGCCAATGGGTTCCCAAAGAACCACTCAATGAATGATCGTTTTTGTAAATGCTATGTGTAAGTACGGAACCTTTTTCATCATGTTCTTCATCACCATCAAGAACTGTGGCTCTCTATTAATTCAAGTCTTTTTGTTTATCTTAGAGCTTTCCCATGTCCGAGCCAAGAACCATTCAGGAACTTTTATCTGGCTCTTTAATTGTGCCATGTTATCATACAGTTCATTATATAATGGTCACCTCCTTTTATACCTTTTATACCAGCTTTATTTACCAGCTTGGGTATGATAAAAGACAGTCAGGACAACACATGGACTGCTCTAGAGATACATTCAGAGTTCATATTTATGTTACCTAAGAATCAATGTGTAATAAATGGATGAAAGTCGTTGGGCTGTAAGACTTCTTAGACTGTCCTTTGTCACAGAAGAACCATCTTGTTTCTCTAATGAACTTTACAGTGTGTGGTTCTTTACTATACCATTTCAGTACATGAGATGTGTAAGTGTGGAGAAGCTTTCCTAAGTTCCACACCCTGTAAAAGTTCTATAATAAAGTTTTTTTTCCTACAAGTTTCCTAAGAACTATTTAGGAACATATGAGCAACTTCAGAAAAGCTGATCGTTCCTGGAATTGTGACGTGAGTGGAAGGTCTATAGTACCGTTTTATGGTACGTATGGCTAACAGACAGTAGAGCAGAAAAGCAATGAATAGCAAGCATTGTTTGTATTCAGGCTGTATGTTGGGCATGATGGTGTGGTTTTTGACGAAATGATGGGTTCCCTGCTGGGCAGCTGGGATGTGCAGGATGCAGTTTTCGCCACAACTCTATACAATACCCCTTTGAGGCAAAGCTTCATTGATCATGGCTGCTGCCCATGTGGACATTTCTGTGCTACATTGCCTCTAGACTGAGCTCCACAACGGTCCCAAAAGTCAATTTGAGCTTTATCTCGGTGTGCCGTCTGAAGCAGGACACGCATAGCTCTACTGGGAGAGCCTCTCAGCAGTGCACAGAAATGAAAATATGAAATGGAGTCAATCAGGGATCCACATTATTGTATTTGGCTAAAGCTGTTCTGCATATATTGGCATAAATGGATGAAGCCACAGTCATATTTCATATTTTGGGTTAGGTGAGTTCCTTAACCTGAAGTAGTCTTCTAATCCTGGTCTCATCCTCACTAATTTTGCATTAATTTTGCATTAATTTTGCATTTTGAAGCATCCAAAACAAGTGGTGGTCATCAGTCCTACCTGAACCTATAGAGGTGTAAATGGAGAAATACGCTTTCACTGACAAATTCATTGATAAAGAGAAGATTCTTGTGCTCAGCATTGCGGTGTTGCAGGGCATGAAGCAGCCGAGATGTCTTGGTGTGATTGTGTTGCATTATTTGCAAAACTACTACATCACAACTCCAGCAGAATCACACGAAAGGAGCTCAGCTTCTGGAAATAGCTGAAAAACCAACAGCTCCCTCTAGAGGCTGCAAGGTGTGAAGACAGCTGTGGATCATCTAATGTACTGCCAGTCTGGGGCAATTTCTGGAGCACTGTTAATTAAATAATGGTGTCACATGCTTTGACAGTGTTGTGTGTTCTGCCTTGAGGGCATAGGTGGATCATTACTAAAAACAATGCACAAATAAACTTCTATCTAAACTTGCATTATGACAATAACGCACTAGTTGGTAAACTAAATCCAACTTAAGAGAAAAATGTTTGTTTAAAAATAGCCTCCTGCAGACTGATACAAACCTGTTATTCTGCAAGTGTATCAGAATGCAGATTCTTTTAATAAAAATGATCCAGATTTATGTGTTTACATTTTCCATTAATCAGTTCGACATAGCCCCATTTTTTTATACAGTCATGTGTAAAAACACCCTCAATTATATGCTTTGTTAATTTTCTAGGTGAAAGTTAATACACATTTTCTACAGAGAACAAACTTCCATAGTCTCTATTTATTTATTTAACATACTAGGAAAAAAGTAAAACATATTAAATAATATAGATGTTTGCATGTGCATATTTTACTTCCTCACAATCTGTTACATTTAACAAATAATCAGGCATTGTGCATTAAAATGTGCAGGCATGTGTTCTATGTAGAGGACACAACAGAGTACTTTGACAGGGCTGCTCAAACTTTTGCATAGAACAAAATCTGCTGTAGTTGCTAGTTCTGTCCACTAGCTGACACTGTAGACATAGGTTCAATTACATTTGTGGCTTTTCGGAGACTGAAACCACTGAACTTCACAGTTCAGTTATGATGTCTTATTTATGACTTTTTTCCTAGCTGGAATAATGAAGCCACAGTCATCTGTATTGAATCTTACAGGAACAAGTTATTGTATTTTAGACCAAAAGTACAGTGTGACCCACTCACAACAATAAGCCAGTAGGTCTTTACGTGTCTTTAGTCAATCCAAAAAACATCCAAAAAAATGCTATTATATTGTTCTTTATACTGTTATTGTCATCATTACCATCATCATTATGTTCTTTTATGTCAGTCTCCATCTACAATGTACTTTATTTAAGATTTCAGATTCTTTATTTGTCACATACACAGTTATACAAGTATGATACGCAGTGAAATGTACCCCTAATCACACTTATGTGCTGTTAGAGATGCTTTCTGTATGTCCTTGACTATCAGGAAAGCAAACAGAACGGTAGCTGCTATTGTGTGTGATGAATATAGATACTGTATAGTGTCTGCAGACACTCCGCTAGCTTTATTACATAAAAGATGCCTTTACAGAACTGAAAAAGTAACATACTTGCAAAAGGAGTTGAAGACTCTCAGATGAACTTACTGATGAAAACCATCGCATTTTGTTGCCCTGTGGAAATGGGACCTTTAAATCCAGTCTAACCTTTCATTTGTGTCATTTTTTGGACAAAACAAACTAGATTATCACCGCAAAGAATATCAAGTCAAATGACTGCATTGCAAATGAGACTGATCTGTCATTCTCTAAGTGGAGGCTGACATTTCCTGGGAATTATTTGCCGGTGAATAATGACCACTTATTAAATTACCCTTCCTGTTACTGCACGCAACATTATTAGCACTGACACAGAAAAGCAGCACAAACGTAATGTTTAAAAGGACACAAACAATATGGAAATGCAAGGCAGGTGAAGCTGAGCAGTATTTTTTTAATTTCCGCCAACGTTGCTCAAAGCTTAAAACAAAGTTTGTTTTAAGGCCTCGACGTTGGGAAGTTTGTTTCACCTTTCCAAGTCTGAGTCAAATTATCCCTATGAAAATCGTCCGCTCATGAGAAATTGCTGTCAAAGTAAACTGGATATTATTTTACCACTGGAAAAAGCCTTTTCCTAAACGTTTACCAGGACATTCAGGTTGTCTCTGAAGGCAATTACGGCTTGGTTAGGCTGGGAAACCAGAGCGCTGCGCATTTTCAGAGCGGCACAGAAAAGGACCTCTGTATTTCATCTTGGTTTTAACATGGCATCTGATGCGTGGGTCAGTTCAGCAAGAAATGAACACTTAGGAAGGAAGGAAGGAAGGAGGGATTGTGTAGAAAAAGGCTGACAAGAACAATCATCATTATGGGAAAGCTCGGAGATAAAGATAAAGCCGTCCGTGGCTTGGATCATGGATGTAGAAAGAACGTGGCTGTATCTAGCTGCTGAAGTCAGTCCATACTGAGCCTCCACTCATACCTCATCCTTTTTCAAGGAAGGAGCAGGATGTCATGAATGGATAGGATGTCCTTTGTTGACCCCTTAGAAAGAGAAAAATTTGAATCTAATGAAACGGAATGTCATGCAAACAGAATGTAATGAAACACGTCAATAAAAATGCAACCATGTATGTATAACAACTGCAAATGACAAGGGCATGCAAACGATCAGGCATCCTGCCCAAGGTCCCATTGATCCTTGGGATAGGCTCCGGGTGCCTGCAATTCTAGTAAGGATTACACTAAATGAATGATAGAGAGTGAGCCTCGCAGGATGATTGGGCTTTTTCCAGTTAATTGTTTTCATTAAACAGAATTTGTCATACCATGCCATTATGAGAGATTACAATACATACAAAATATATCTGACATCAAACGACTGTTGCACATGCTGCTCTCTGTGCTCTCTTGTTCTGGATGGCTTTTAAAACATATTAAGCATTAACTGGGTTTGTCTCACGCACAGTCACAAACTAAGATGCTGCACTCAAACACAGGCCAAGTCAGAGAATAACGAAAAACAAATTAGAAACAGCAGAAAGGAAAAGGTTAGATGCCCAGAAAAAGGCAACAATTCTGCAGACACTTTGACTTTGCTCATCGAAAGCGGCTGATTATGAAAACCCACACACACACACACACACACACACACACACGTTTAATGTTTTTATTTAGCTTTTTCCAGCACCCTCAGCACCCACATTTCCTGTGTCCCTGATTACTTTTCCATGTAGTCATGTAATAATAAGCCTTGTCACAAAAGTATTATTCTAAGGGGTTAATCCTATTATGTTATCAGCCCCTCTGAAAGGTCAACAGTAAAAGACAGGAATGCACATAATTGTGGATAGAAAGGTCTGATCTTGTGCTGATTATAGTTGAACGCACCTGTTACAATGTTAATCAGTTGAGGAAATTGATTGAAAGCTGTGCACAAATGGCACAGGACAATCACACACAGTCTAAAAGGATTATTCAAAAGCAAAGGCAATTACATGAGGTCTTTGCTGGCTTATTTTATGCTATTCTATGCTTTGTACTAACAAATCAGCCTGTCCGTCAGTGTTATTCCAGTTTGCAACAGAGAGGGTGACTTGGCCCAAATGTCACATCAATTGTCTGACGTTGGTTTCAAGACAGATTCTTTCTGAGCTCTTTCATAGTAGTAACAACACTCTTTGTGGTGCCCACCATCAGGTCGTTTTGCATCGTATTTTTTCTGCCTCATGTGTGTTGAGAAGTTTCCAGAACGGGGCCAGGCTGACCGAGGGTCGGCGAGCCGTTTTCGCTGAGCCATGCTGGGATTAGCAAGGCAAGTGTTTGTTCTGGCAGAGAAGGAGCTATTCACAGCTATATTTTAGCTGTGTCGCTGACAACCACTCAGATACATAGTTATTATGACATAAAGGAGAATGGTTTAGAACCAAGAGAGCAATGTCCACCATGGGTGTTCACAAAAACAGATGCCTAAATAGGTACTTACAAGGAATAAAACTTAAAGGCCCGTAAGGCGCCTCACTCTCTCTCGCTCAATAAAATGATGTGCGTATGATCATATAATCATTTCTTTTTATTATGTAATTCCTGATTACTGACAAAATATAGTAAAAAATCTGCAGTGTCTGATGATAAAATTACATTCTCCCCCTTAAGAGTTTGAATCAACCTCATGCTAATCTTATGACATGACTTGCTCACAGGCCACGCGTCAACCATATAATACTGACGTGTCCATCTTGCCTATTACCTTAAAATCTGGGCTCTTTGTTATAATCCAGGGGAGAATTACACATATTCTTTTATGAATCCGCCAGTCAAATGCTGCGCAAATGGCATTATAAGACCCGAGGACACGCCCTTGGTAAAACTAATGGGGCTTTAATTTATAGTCTAGTTTCTTTGGAGTCACTGAAGAATTAATACTGGTCACTGAATATTTAGCCTCACTCAACTAAATAATAAGGCTAAAGTGTTTTTGCATATTATGATGTGTTTGTATGTGTGTGTGGGAAAGCATGCTCTTGTGGGCGGGCTCTGCATGCTTGCATGTGTGTTGGAGTGAAAAAAACAAGCAGCGGAGTTATTTGGGCACCTAGACAGACAATCTCTTTGTTTTGGATGTGTTAGCATGGGTTAGTCTGGGGACGAACGAATGCCAAAAACAATGTGGGAAGTGAGCCCCAGCTCTCTGCTTTTTCTGCGGGATTTACCTCGTAGTCTCTCTGGCTCACTGCTGGATCCACTGGCCAAAGCCTTATTTAAGGCCCATTGACTGACCAGGGGATATCTCATATATATAGAAGATGAATGCTTGTCAGTGGGGTGCATATAATTTTGTCCTTCACACAGTGATTTGGGCTGAGGATGAGATGGAGGCAAGGAAGGAGTGCCAGCCGCAAAACGGCTTGGAAAGGAAAAGCGGATGAGACATTGACTAGTACCCCCACCAGAGAGCTGACTTCATCTTCATTCAGCTTTTATTCCCATGGAGAAAAAAGCCAGCCAAAGAGAAGAGGATAAATGAAACTGGAACTGGAGTAGAGTTTTTTTAAAACCCTTTGTATCCACGCCAAATATATAAAAGATTCACAGGACTTTTAGAGTGATTTTGCATTTAAACAGTGAAGGGAGAGAGAATTAAATTTGTATTCTCTTTACTGTGATATTAATGTTCAGTTATTGAAGCAATAATACAGAAGGCACTGCGCACTGGCGTCCTGTTAGAAATGGAGTAAACCTTCATAACAGTGATAAAAACAGTAGTCTCAGTTCAGCTCAGATTGATAAGTGAGAAAGAGATAAAGCAATAAGCGAGATTCTGGTCCTTGCTGCTGTTTCCCAATGCTCAAGGTGCTTTACTGAGTGATGTGCCAACATGAAACTGATATGGGGGAATATTGAGTACTCCATTGACTGCTATTGTTCCATGCTCTTCCAGGTCTCTGCACCGAGGCTTTACTGTAACAATAGTCAGCATGGAAGCCCAGGAGCTTTCCACTCACTGCCCACCATTTCTCTTTTCAGACGCTTAATCCGCGATTGAGCGTTTGGAATCTTGAGCCATGTAATGAACTGATATTCCTCAGGGAGGATTCTGGAGTTACAGAACACAGAGCAATTCCAGGGGTCAGAAGAAGCATTATTTCCCGTTTCTCAGATGAATGCAAAGCTCTTCTCAGTAGTGAATAGGTTCAACAACGTGAGCCACCCACTTCAGCTCAGATATTTAAGCCCTTCTGAAAGTAAGTGATAAATGAAAAGTTATTTCTGAAAAACACTCTGTGATTTAAAAGACGGCCTTGCACTGCTGAGTAACTGACACTGTGGGCTTTAGGTTCAATGAACAAAATAACCCATATATTAGATCTTCTCTCTTGGATCTTATACCTCAAAGCCCTTTACTTTGCTAGAGCTTGAAATGCACCAAATGTCCCAAAGTTCACGGGCTCATCCAATATTGCTCCTGTAATAAAGGGCATTAGTAATGAGTTTGTCTGCAGTAATGGACCTCTTTAAGGAAGGCTTCACTTCAAATGTTGGAAGATTGCTGTAAGAATTTGCTTGCATTTATTCTCAGGGGCATTGTTTCAGGTCCCAAATTTTTCCTGTAATTTTAGCATTGGTGTTCTACCAGTGGCCCATTCAGAAGGAATGATCAATTTCTCTAATTCTTTAAATCATGTTCTTACAACTATATCCTTTAATACATAAAGAAGTTATTTTATTTATGCAGTATATTATATATTTTATATGGAAATTTGGGTTAGGTACAGAATGAAAACTTTTCTGCTTCTGTGTAACTGGTTTGTCAGTAACAAAATCTTCAGTAAAAGTTATTTGATTCCCTATAAATATGCTTTTAGTGAATGTATTGTAAAATATATTCCAGCGTTTCAATGGAATCTCCATCTGCCATCTGTAGTGTATGATCAGTTACAAACGTCAATAACTTTAATCCCGTTCCTTGTACTTAGATATAGACCTTTGCCTTTTAACACTGCAATGATCATATGACATAAATTCAAAAGTATAGCTAGACTGTGATCATATGGGTCTTGGGATGGGCTCACTACTGAACACTGAAAGAACACAGCATAAAGGGCCGTTTTGATCCAGAGCCATCTCGTAGGTGCAGTGTGATCCCTGGTGATGTCAGGGTTCATGTCCAGAGCTCTTAGTCAGGGCTGAAAATTATATATGTGAACTAGAGGGAGCCGTGGCACTGAGCCCTGCCCTGAGTGGCCAGACAGCAGAGTGAAGGAACACACGGCTATGCTGAAATGGACACCCGCTGACAGACAGACAGGTAACCGTCCTCTACAGGCCAAGCATTCCTTGGACAACGAGGCCAGAGACTTCCTCTCCTTCCAGCCATAGATCCCCCTGCAGCCCCTCCTTGCAAACCACCCTGGAGAGCGGCGACATACCGGGGGTGGGGGTGGTGGAAACAGATGAGAGGAGCCACCAGCAGAGCTGTTCATCATCAGGGCAGTCAGGGTGAGTTTGTTTTGAAAAACAGGGGTGAGGTATGCATGTATGTTTGTAGATGTGGCCTTGGCCTGTGCATTAGCTCCAGTGTGTCAGGACATGCCAGGGCATTTGAGTGTGGGTCTGTATGTGCACTGGATGAAGAATTCTTATTTGCATTAGGAGTAATGATATGTGAGCATTTATAATGAACATATGTGACAAATACTAGCACATTAAGTGCTTTGGGCCATTTTTTAAGCTGTAGAACAGTAACAATTATTCTCTAAGCAATACTGCTAGAACAAAAGCAGTGTAGCATTTTCACAAGCAAAATTATTTAAAATTTTCATTACAGATTGTAAACCTTTAATTCACACCACAGTTGTGTTCTTAACAAGGCAATTTTTCCTGAATTGCATTATTTCCCCCGGGGCTGTATCAGAAAAAAAGCTCTTATTAATTTATGCATTACAATTTTCCATCATCTCTCTCTTTTCATTTTACATTGAGCAGATTTGTGGTACTGTACCTTTAAGAGTAATATGTGTAAATGATTTCAGTACTGATCAAATGATCCCTTCAAGTAAATGAGGTAGCATTTTACTTTGATTTGAATTTGAAAGTTATCTTGTTTTGCTGAAAAACTTTCTTTCGCATTTATTTTGCCACATTTATAAAATCAATTTACAAGTTTATGCATCTAGTATTTTTAATTAATAAAATTCCATTAATAAAATTCAATGGGAATTTTATTAGGTTATATGGGCATTGAAACAGGTGGGAAAAGAGATACAGAAGCTGCAAAATATAAATAAAATAAAATTTAGGTGGTAACAGAAGTATATTAACTGTGTAATTATCATTTCATTATTAATTATTCATTTCAACAATGTACCATTATTAACTAGAAAATTGAATGAAATAGCCAGCTGTTTCTGTTACTCTATTTGAAAACACAAGGGGTCTTCACATTGTGTGAATAATTTATGATGAATGGAGCGATTGAAATGGACCAAAATTACTTGGCATAAGTTGCCATTGTAATAATGTCCTTTAGAGCTTTTCTGCTATAAAGAGAGCATTTCAGGGTTTCGTTACATTAATGCTTTTATGACTGTAAGCATTTCCTGGCAACAACATGGACATTGCCCTGTCGCCTATAACCCCTGATCCTTCTCAGACCTGAGCTTTTACCCTTTAACCTCTCTGTCATTAACATCCTTTTTCTGCTCACCAAGCAGTTTTTGTTACAAACTCGGCATCCAGTAAAGAGTCTAGTGACCGGTTCATCCAGAGATTCTCCTTGAGATGCACATTGTAAGTGCCATACAGCTGCACGTCATGCAGCACATGGCAGGCTAATTTTACTCAAAGCATTGCTTTGGTGTCAAACAGTTCAAGAGCAGAGGGAGTATAACACACACTGACACAGACGTAGTCATGCACGACTCAAGCCAAGTCCATTAAACTGGAAATTAAAAAAAAAACTCCACATCTTTGAAAAGGTATGAGCAGTATTCCCTTTTAAGATCTAAGCGGTGAAGAAAATTTCAGGTTCTGAAACCCCTCTTTAAAAGGTAAGGTTTGGCTAAATTCTCCCCTGAAGCCTGAGAGTGGCAAAAACACCATTTACAGCATAAATGCTTGGCCATGCATCATCAGACAGCATGAATTTAAAGCATTCACAACTAAGGCCATATCTGCTGTGGCATGGCGCTGCACTGAATAGCCCACAGGCCTGGTGTTTTAAAGTCTCTTCGGGACTTTAAGAATGTTTTGGTCATTTTAAACACCCTCATGTCAATCTGTTTATCAAGTAGATTTTTCCCTACGTTTTTATTTGTTAGCCACCGATGAGGTGTAAAAAGTAAAAAGAATTATAAGCCATAATCCTAACCCATTAGCCATATTCACTTTGTTCAGTGGTGACCTTTTTTTAAACTTTGTAAAGAAAATACGGACTAAATTACACAATTGTGTACAAGGGGAAGAACCTATTGCCCTATAAGCCATTCTCATCCAAGCACATTTTTATGAGAAAAACATTCGAAACTCAGATGCCGTCTCCTAACCTGGCTGTTAATGGCTGTAATCATTTAATTGAAACCTACTTCTCGTTCGCCCCTCAGGGCATCGTTGTCCCTTGCCCGCTATGAACAGCGCATGCGAGAGAGTTCAAGTGTGGATGTTTGAATTCCTGTGCTTGGCGTGTTAATGGAGATTAAGCTAAACTGAAGGCTGCGTGTCAGTCAGCAATTCAGGTAGCTCATACCAGACATGCCTACTCTACTGTGCTCCTCTCAAGGTGCATCAGGCCCTTTAAGCTTCACAGAAGGTAAGAAAGTAGATGCCGTTTCAGCTTTCAGCCTAACGTTGTCATTACAGTGGCCCTGCCCTCCTTAAAAGCTTTAGGATAAGCAAGTGTCGCCATCATCTAGTGGAAAGGAGAACAGAAGAAATGGGATGATAACAGCTTGTATTGATCTAAATTTAGATTACATTTCACAGCACCCAGGAAATAAGATTACACACATAATGGTGATACACAAACAGTAATTAAGCTGTTCATTAAGGCCTTCTATTTTTGAGTTTTCCCAATAGAGACTCTCCCTCGCTCTTTCTTTCTCCCTCTTTCTCTTTTTTTCTCACTTTTTTACTCTCTTTTTCTCTCCTCACTCTCTGTCTATTATCTCTCCTCTCAGTTTTTCTCTCATATATCTGTATATTCTGTCTTTCTGTCTATCTCTATCTCCCTCTCTTTCTTTCTTCCTCTTTTTCTTTTCTTTCTCTCTGTTTCTTTCTCCTTCTCTCTCTCTCCTCCCTCTCGTTCTGTCTATTATATCTTGCCTCTCTGTTTCTCTCCACACATATCTGTATACTGCCCCCCCTTTCTATCACTTTCCTTCCACCCCCTCTTTCTCTCCCAAGGTTTCTACCTCAGGCTTTAGGGAGTTTTCCCTCGCCTCTGTCGGCTCACGAGGGGCTCAGAACTGGATTCTGTAAAGCTGCTGTGTGACAACACTGGTTGTAAAAAGTGGTTGAATGGCAGCTGGATAGAGAAGTTAGGCTGCACATTGAGTTCCATTGCACCTAAATGCAATTTTTTTGCATGAACAAACATGATCTTGCAAATACAAGTTCACCCTCCCCTCACACCACACACACATACACTTCTCTCTGGTGCTGGAATGTGATCTTTAGGTAGTCACTTAGCGGGGCTGAGGTGAAAGGAGGGAGAATATTGTTGATTCAGGAGAGAATGGGCCCCTGCTCCTTAACACGAACAGCCCTGAGGAGTGAGGAGAGATGAGAGTCGGGTAGTCTTCACTAATACTAATTACACACGGCACGTTCGTGAGAGCTCACTAAACACGCTAAACGAGCCAAAAAAAAGAAAAAAACAAAAAAACCCATGACAGCAGAGAGTGTGGAGAACCTTTGCTCTGTGATGGACGCAGTAGAGTGGTCTCCAAGCGAGGGTCTGTCTCTTTAAGAGCGCAAGGTGGGAGAGCCCTTCACTGACGCGCTAACATAAATTTAGAAACAGCGTGCAGAGCCACAACAACCTGGAGGCAAAAATGAGCTGTCATGTCAGAAAACACTGTCCCGGAGAGGTGAACCTCAGCTGCGAGAGGAGACTCGTCTGCCCCGGCTCGGCACTGTGAGCCCACCCAGAGGAGAAGTCGCCCCGAAGGAGCTGACAGACCAGCCATGAGGAGAACAGCCACAGACCTGCTCTTCGTGGGCACTCTGCTCTTCTTCAAGGTGAGTCTGGTTCCTCCGTGTCCACGGGTCTCTCATCTTTCACCCAGAAGGTCAGTGCGTCACGTGAGAATGTCTTTAAAAGTGGGATTTTTCAACCTTTTAGCTGTTGAGCAGGTAAACTGGGTTTTTGTTTTCTTTCAGCGGGCTTCCAAGTATAAAATAAAGATGAACAAAATAAAGATGAAGTATCCCAGAAGATGCTTAAGTAATAACTAAATGCTACAGGGCAGCAACAAGTTTTAAAAGCATCGAAGAAAATCCCAGAATTCGTAAATGTAGTCTGTATATCAGATTCTCTCTCTCTCTCTCTCTCTCTCTCTCTCTCTCTCTCTCTCTCTCTCTCTCTCTCTCTCTCTCTCTCTC
>JBBPDC010000011.1:13511542-13522679 GCA_037974485.1 Hemigrammopetersius urotaenia | reverse complement strand
TTTAACTCCAATGAGATTAAAGGCGTTAAAAAAAAAATCTATAAAATAATTAACGGCGTCAACCCCCGACACTGCAGCAGCTTCTTCTTTTTATGGCGGTTGACAACTTTTCAACTTTTGTATTTCCGCCACCGCTGGTTCGGTTCTCTGAAAAAATCCACGTAAAACTGAGAGGTCATTGTATATTCATATGTATAAAATGGTTATGGTTTAGTAACAGACAATTTATTTGCTTTATTGCTCAGTCTAATGTCACCAAAAATGTTCTCAGAAGCGCACACATACACACATGCACATGCACTCTGATGCTGGAAGTCTTGACTCGTGAAGCGATGAGCAGTGGGAGGTAATCACATACTTATCAGATTGAAACACGAGCTGCTTTAGCCTTTCAGTAGCCTTTAGTTATTTCAGCAGGACCTTATGGAAAGTGTATTTTACTCTCAGTCTTTCATTTCTTTCATCCCTAAGTAAAATAACTCATTTATGGCATGATGGGCATTAGGAGCCTTCCGAAGCGTCAGTCAAGGAGGATTTTGGTATCTCCGTGGGTGTACTGTGTTTCGTATGCTCTTTGAAAAAAATGTAATAGGATAGTCTTGTGTGTCTGTCAGTGACATATAAATGCGCTGTCTCCTGGGGGTCATTCATGTTAAGCTGCTGTTCTCCTACGCCTACTCCTGTTCCCCTGGTGATATTACATGTATAGCGATATCCTGAGGACCTGTTGTTGATTAATTCTTTGAAATGGGCTGTGATGTTTAATGGATCTCCTGCTGGGTAAACGTCATACTGGATTTCAGTTCAAGTTGCATGAGGACTCTTATCAGTATAATTAAATGAGTTTATATCAGAATAGAGTTACACTTTGTGTAAGGTAGCCATTATTTTCTTAACTTAACAGAATATATTTGGCATGTATGCATTATCTAATGTTCACTCTTCCATTTCAAAGGCTCACAAAGTTCCGTCTATTTCAGTTTCTGATGGAAATCACGGTTTAAGCACAGGCCAAATTCAAGAGGCATTGCAATATCACATTTCCTTAAAGGGGCCATATGCTACACATTTAATTAATGTTCGTTTTTTTTCCACTAAAGTCCACTTTTAAGATTTGTATAGTTTTATGTACCAAAAACTATCATAGTCAATTTTTCTATGACTATTTTCCAACCAGAATAATAAAGTGGTGAAAAGGACATGAGGCATTTTCATGTCTGAAGTGGAAAAAATACACCGTTTTTATTGGTATCTATATTATTACCAACAATAATATGACTATGATTATAGTGATGATTTAATATATTCTATTTATTTAATCTTTTTTGCAATGAAGCTTAATTTAAATAGTAAAAGATACAATTAAAAAAAGTAACATTAGCAGCACTGGGAGGTGATAAATGCAACTGGGAAAATGCTCGTTCATGATATTGCATGTGCCAAATAATTGAATGTTTTTCCTCTTATTGAATATTTTAATTGTTGTGCTTTGTGATGTTTCAGCCCTAATTGTGTCTCATTCCAGAAGCAGGCTCCTTTTTAACACTCTGTGAACCCTAATGTTTGTATTTGTTTCAGCCCTAATTGTGTCTCATTCCAGAAGCAGGCTCCTTTTTGAATGGATGGGTAAACTCACAAAACGACTGCATACAAAATGATTTTGCTTGATTTGATTAAAACTAATTTAATTTCCATGTGTGGAATGGGAACTAAATGGTATGTTATGAAACTTTAGGTGTTTATATACTATATCAATCTCTTTTTTCAAATTAAAATCAATTAAAAATCTTTTTTTAAAAGATTGTGACAGTAGTAAAAGATTCATTAATTCCCTAATTGACGTAGAGTGACAGAACACAGCTCTCGTTGTAAGATGCGTCTGTTGATACATCACAATCACCCTTTTTTGAGACGAAGGTGCCAAACTCACTAATGCTTGCAAAGACTCATGTCAATTTGTTGTTGATGAAAGATGGCTTCCAACTGCTTGGCACACTGTACAGAGCCTCCGTCCTCTTGGGTTTCACACCACTGGGATGTCTGTGCAATTTGAAGTGGGAAGCTCCTCTTACAGCTGTGCTCTGTCAAATCAGGACCAGGGAGAAAACAAATGATGCATTAAAATGTGACAGGAGAGAAGTGAGAACTGGTGTTGGACACGGCAGTGTTTTAAATGAATTTTGGAGCACGCATGAAAAACGATATTTGGGCTTGTTTGCTCACATTATAGCTGCGCTTAACTAAACAAAATCTTTACAATAACAGTTTAGCTAATCATGGGTTTCATGGCTAGTTTAAAGGCTAATTTGAACGGTACTGGGACAGAGATCACACATAAGGCAGTCGGTGCTTACTGGATTCAGCCAAAAGTTCCTTTGTCTGCGGGCCACTGCCTGTGGTTTAAATGCTAAGGCAAGTGGCATGGTGTTTTTCCAAGGCAAACAAGGCCCCTATAAAGGACTAAGTACCCATTTTTTGAGCCAAGAAAGCCACGGGTGAGTAGCACTGGGCACAGATGCAGTGCAGTGTATGAATTGCTGAACACCTGTTTGAGACTTCATTAGTTATGCTGTCCTCTCCAGGCGGCCTGACACTCTCCCCAACAACTGGTTTTATTTACCTCCAGTCCGAGATGCAGGCTGTGCATGCAGCCAAAGTAGCTGTAAATGGCAATTGATACAGTCCAGTATGTTTTCCCTGAGATTGCTCCACATCTGGAGAATGTGCTGTGGTTCTTAGGAGGCAATCTGATGTTTTTGACCCTGAAACTATGTGACATGACCTAAATAAGTGAAAGGACCATTACTGATTTGATGTTTTATCATGGGCTCAAGTCTTGGGCTTTTTTGGTTAAAGTATGCGAACACTGTTAGTGATGCTCTCACGGATCCACACGACCCATATAACTAACTATAGAAAATAACCTGCAAAGTAAACACCAGTTGAAAATATTGTGATGCCGCAACCGTAAATGCATTCACACCAGCAGAAGAGTTGGAGAATAGAAAACAGTCACGTTAAAATGAATTAAAACTGTTTTTGATACATAAAAGCTCTCAAACAATGAATGTGAGCTCTAGGTATAAAATACAGTCAGAGAAAAGGCCTTTTAAAACTCAAGAACTACATAATCTTCACTAGATTATACTGCCTGGCTCATTACAGCATAGATCGCCCTCATTCAGCTGTGCAAACAGAGTGAAATCACTGAGCACACATACACTGGACAGCTAAATTGAACTGTTTGCGCTTATTTTAAAGTTGAGCGACTCTTGTTTTAGATCTCCGCATCTGTATTTATGGCTCCTACCACCCAGAGTAGCATGCATACAGAGCCTCCATTGAGGTTCTTCTCACTTTTTCTTCTCTCTTTCATGACTCTTCCAAGAAGCTGAGCAGAGACATTTTGTTGCACAAGTCGCCGAAGTGAACTTGCCGGCAAACAGGCCGTACATCCTCCATTAGTCAACATGAGCAAACAAGTGCCCTCAATGTTTATCATGGCTGCCACATACAGGAGCCTGTTTGCTGCAGTAGTTGCTTTGACCTTGCGCGTCCATCAACATAATGTTTCGTTGGAGATTGTACAGCAATAGCAGGCAAAGTGCAGTCAATCTTAGTTCTTGATACCTGCTATAATTAGGGTCTTTCTGAATGGCGAGGCCAATAAAGAAAGTGATACAGGACTTCATTTGCTGCCAGCTGTTTAGCCTCAGTTCATGTAGACGGGGTTCAGCAGGTAGGCTGGGTTACATTAGAAAGTTGGCTGGCCGGGTATGTAAAGCTATCTCTGGCAGATTAACAATGGGAGTCGGTGCTATCGTATTCACAGACTGACAGGCTATGGAGACTTCACAGACTGCAGACACCAGTTGACATGTTAATGGCCATGCTAGGGATGTGAGCTGCTCAACACTCTCTCCGCTCCACCTCAGTGTGTGAGTGAGTTTGTATTTGTACATTTTCAGCACAAAAATGCCCCGATTTTCTAGGAAAACCAGAGACAAACAGACCTAACAGTGGCCATGGACCTGAGAAAATAAATTGCCATGTTTATAATATAGTTCATAATAATCTGCCAGGAGGGGGAGCAACATTTACTTAGTATGGCATGAAATAAGCAAGAAAAATCATTAGATATGGAGTGTTCACTGCTTACTAAGTTAATATTGCTTAACCCAGTGGCAGATTTACCTTAATATTAGTAATGTATATGTATATATTTTCTGTATATTTCTAAAAGTTGCTAATCTGCAGTGCAAGATATATAAGTGAAACATTTTTGGAACATTTCAAGCGGTCTATACATCAATAATGAACACAGTGTAAACCACTACTAGCGTTTAAAATTTGGATTAAAGTCTTTCTCTGACAACAACGATGTTATATAACATATTTAATGTTATATAACATATTTAATGTTATATATAACTTGTCACCTCACATCCTGAAATTGTATAAAAATCTGTATTTTACCATGTGATGTGTTCATCTCTCCTTTGCTGCTGTTAAAGTCAAAACTGCCAATTACAACAAATTTATAACCCAAAGACTGGATCACACTCCAGACCAGACCATTCCGAGCATACACAGCTAGACTTGATAGCATTAAAAAAGCCTAGCTAAGATAACTCAAGCAAAATGAAAGCAAAAACAATGTGTAAAAACATACAACATAAAGCCTGTACTAAGGTTTTGCTGAGTAGCCGTCCTTAGACTAAGAGTTTAGAAATCATCCCAGGGTACAGTGACTACCTTTTGACCTCAGTTTCTTTTTTAGAGATAAAGATAACTGGTGTGGCCGGCTGCCCTCGGCGATCCTGGTAACGGCAAAAACAAACAGGGGCTGTCTTTCAGCACCCCAGTATTTGGGCAAGGTAACAGCACTGAAAATCTCCTGAGCAAACACTGCTACTGAGAGAACTTTACTGCACACGCGAGCCAGCACTGTGGGGGAGAGAGAGACAGTGACCTACAGCATGTTGCTCAGCCTACCAACAGGCACTGCACATATGGTGCCCAATAAATCTCTTCTGTTGTGTTAAAGATTTTTAAATAGTGCTGGGGAGCTGTCTCTTTAGAACAGCCGGAATGTGGGCTGTCGAGTGTGCCAGGGATTTTATTCTCATCATTCATAAAACATTGTGCATGTACATGAGCTTTGATATATTAGTACATGTGGAGCCATATTAGGTTGAATAGTATACGGTGTTGAAATTGACACTCCGCAGTGTTCTTGCTAAAGTAGGAATTAAATGTATGCTTAAAACTAAAGGTTCCCAAATGGTTCTAGGCTCAGGTGTATACAAAGTTCTAGGAAAACATTAGATTAGACCCTGATGTGGATATACTTCACACTCAGAAATCTTATTTGGGAGAGTGGTTATTTAAAAAAGTACATATTTTAAAGAAGTACACCCTGTTGGGAACCAGATGTAGTTCGTCTATGGCATAGTTCAAAAGAATCCAGGTGGCACCTTTATTTTTCGAGTGTGTTTGTGTCTCGGCAGTAAGGCTTAGTGGTCTTTTCTAGATTAACTTTGTGGTGAGATTTGGTTGAACCCGTGAATACTATAAAGTGATGAAGGGATATAAAAGGGGTCTCTGGAGCAATGCAAAAGAAGAACCTTCACTTCTGGTTCCCTATAGAACCAAGTTCCTTAAGGAAACATTTTAAAATGAATGTGAAGAAGTTAAAGAACGTCTCCATAAAGCAGCTGTTCTATACCAGTTTTCTATACTATTTGGTCCAGCCAAGAACCATTTAAAAACCTGTATTTTTAAGAGTGTAGTTAAAAGAAATGGTCTTGCATCAGTTATCTTGGCAATGTAGTTAAAAGGCTTAGCTGGTCTGGGTTGATGGGGTGCCTGTGATGAATGGAGCTGCTTGCCCTTCCTGCTGAGCATTTATAAGTTCTTCTTATAATCAGTGTTTTTCTAACCAAACGCACTGTTGAACTTCATCTACAGTTTGGCTGTGAAGGGTCTGTCTGTCTTGATCTTACCACAGACTGACAGTATAGAAACATAGGCAGATATTCCAGAGTTTGACTCTAACCGTTTTCCGAAAGCTGAAGTCTGAAAATACATGGTTATAAAGGCCAGTTATGTTGTAACATTGAGGCTGCTAAAGAGCTAATTTCTGAAAGTCTCCTGCATCATCATTTCAGATCACCTTTGGAACTTTGGAACTGATTTAGGGCCTTATAATCCAGAGCCACCCGTTCACAGTGCCAGTGCTTCATTATGATGTTGGTCCAAACATATAGCAGCTTTATTTATGGAATAAGAGTGTCTGTGGTTAAGGGACTGTTGAGTTCTCACTGCAGAAATACCATAGATATTAGTAATAACAGAGGCTGTTCTGGAGCACCTAGCAACTATGACCCCACCAGCCATATTTTTTTCTTGCTGTCTACACAACACAAAACATACATGTCTCTCATGGGTGGTTATATGGTATGTGACCTGATCTGGCAAAATGAGTCACAGTGACCCAAAATTCAAAATAGAGGTTTTGGAGTCATTAAAAAGATGAGACAATAAGCTTTAAAATGGTATCTTGGTCAAAGTTGTATCTTAAACGGTAGTCAATACTTAGAAAAATACATAAAATCAGACTGAAGACATGTCACTTGAGCCAAAGAACTCACTGACCAACTTGATTCAGTCTTGCTGGCAGCAGCAGTGCGCAAACTGGGGACGTCCACTGAGTTTAAGCTTGAGCTATTTTACATTATTTTGACAATGATATTATACCAAACAGCAATCACACAACACAACACACTTCACAAAAATCGATATTTTTGATGTTTTTCAACATAATCAGCCCGTATCTCAATAAATAGAACGCCAACTTCCTACGCATTACAGCAGATTGGGTCACATATATTGATGCTTTAAGAAATGTATGCAATATATACAATGATAGAACTGGGCATTATGGTAATGTTAATTGATAAATTACACCACAACAAATTACAATATTTGTAAAGTGTTCTTGAAGTGCTGGCTGTTTCTGCATCACAAAAGAGAATAGTTAGGTCTGTTTATTGGATTTAGAGAGATTCAGTGTTGCAATGCTAAATTAAAATAATTTGTTTTTCAGTTTTGATAGTAGTTTTTACAGATGGCACCAGTGTTTTGAATGTGTTCTTTTTGTCAATTTCAAATTCAGAAAAAAGAAAAACTGGTGGGAAATGGGTTTAAAAAATCACAATGTTTTAAGAACTTTTGTGAACTTTTATGAAAATTACTCACACCATGGTTCACATCCAATATTTCCCACACTGCACTACACCGAATGTAATTAATCAGTACTCCTTAAGTACCGTTGAAATGCATGATGTGCTCAAAAAAGCTTACTGTGCCACACTATCATACTGCCTAATGTCTACACAATGACAAGTTCCAAACTTACTACTACTACTGTTTCAGAATTAAGTGCATAGACAACTTGATCATTCCATCCATAGCATCCATAGCAAGGTTGGCCTGTGTTCACCTGAGTTATGACACGTAATATTAATAGTGCTGGTTTGTGTAGTTTGTTCTTATGCTTTTAATGCCTCTAAAGATAAAATTCTACATGTTTGTATTAGGAGAACATTGACAGCTATGTCAGAGTATCATAACAAAGAAAAAGAAAAAAAAACTGAAGCCATGACTGTTATATTTTGCCCACTGGGGAACTGCAACTGCACAGATTTACATTGCATCCATTGTTACTTTTGAATTCCTTGGGTAAAGACTGTTGTAGTACCATTCTTTGTTGTGCTGTTCGTTTCAGGTCTTCAGAGAGAAGCTCAGATTACAGAAAGAGACAAAGAGAAAAAAATTCTTTCTGAGAAGTGAGGTGGCTAGTGTGCTCATCACTGTCACTAACTTTGCACGCGTTCTTCAAAGTGCTGCAGCCCGGGGAGCTGGCTGGGAAAAAAATGGGTAGATAAGCAGAGAAATAAAGTATGTTTACAGCAGCCTTCAGCACGCAACAGCTGGTGCTTTCACGCAATAGCTTCAGCGTTCTGGCTTGTGAAAAATGACACACGTTTTTCATGGTCTAACTCACATTAGGCACCGCTTAAGTGAGTGGGGCTCCCTGTCATAAATGAGTTAGAGTTGGAATGTATTACTTTTGATGAACATTTGTTAAAACCTTTATGTTGGCCTCATTATGGAATTCCCTAGAGCGGCTCCCCATAAGATTAGTTGCCTCCACTTTCTTCTCTTTTATAACTAATTACGAGCCTTTGGTCGTTGTTGTATCAGCCACTTAAGGCCTTGCTTGGTTTCGCCTGTGGAGTCTTGTGGCCTCAGTAAAGGGCTTGGTTTTGTATCTCTGTCAAAGAAAACAGTGATTGTAGAATGAGGCTTCTGGGAGGTCTTACTTGTACCACTGGCCAATGTGCAGAGTGCATAAAAATGGAGTGCTTAAAAAGTAATGAAGTCTGTTAAGGATAAACGACACTCCTCCCATCATTTATACTCCCATCAATGTTCAAAATAGAATAGCTGTAGTGGGAACAGACCTAATAGATATTCATTTGCTTTTTTTTTTGTAGTAGTGATTGAAGAGCATTCTGGCTTTCATTCTTTGCCTGTAGCATGCAGGCACACATGCATAAGAGTAGCTCTGTTATATTTTGTGTCCAAGAACAACAGTTTCTGTCAGCAGCATGAGACTAGACAAGCCTATGTCTATGTTTATTAAAAATCTAAATCAGGTAGTAATTGCAGGTCAGTACTTGTCAGTGATACTTCAGTCAACTATGGTGTAGAATGCAATGGTCTTGGTGCAAAGAATTTTTTGGAGGTTGGCAGTTTATAATATTATAAATGAATTATTGTTAATGATGGGGGGCGGGATAGCTTAACAATGAGAGGTGTCAGCCAGAACCTAGTCATAGGTTCAAATCACATGACAGTCTGAACATAGCTGGTTGTGACCTTGGACAAGACTCTTAAACTAACTGTGTTAAGGGTCAATTTGTCACACGTGAACACACCAAAGCACGCAGTGTGAATATGTTCTCTGCATTTAACCCATTCACCAAATGAAGCAGTGGGCAGTCAGTGATGCGGCACCTGGGGAGCAGTGAGTGAGGACAGTACCTTGCTCAAGGAAACTTCAGTGATGCCACTGGCAGTTCTGGAACTCCTTAACGACTAGACCACTAAATGCCTGTGCCCTACTGGCAATGCTATGCTGCTGCCAGACTAGGCAGGGTTAGGTAGCTAAATGAGAATTTTCTTCATAAGTGAATCACTAAAGTAGAATGTACTTTTAAAGAGTCTGTGAATAAACAGTGTTGGTCCGGTGTCACACATTTATAAAACATAGAAAGCTGATAAAAACAGAGACTGCGACATTTCACAGTTCACCCGTTGTGACTTTAGCGGTTAATTTCTATTTCTTGGATCTCTAATCAGGCCCTATCAGTTTCTTATGTGTAGAACAAAAGCAGCAACAGGTGACAGCCCCAGACACTGGGACAATTTAGTATGACCTTCTCAAAAACGATGTGACTCAAAATACATAAATTCAAATTGAACACATGAAGACTGCACTTCTAAAATGTGAGTGCACAACAATTCCTCAAAATCAGTCTCTTTTTGAATGTTGTAGATATTTACTCAAAATCTTCTTGCCTTAGTCAAAGCTACTTGTGAACTGTAGGATCAGGAAGGCTTGGTCATCTTATGTTATTCAAATCAGTACAGGAATTAACTGTTTTCAGAGAGCACTGCCTGGTCTGACGTCCTAAATCAGTTTATAGATGGAGTAATCTGTCCCAAGTATCCACCGTATTTAATGACCCCTATGTGTCTGTGGAGCATGTAGACTGTAGCACAGAGGCATGCGAACTGAAGACAGTACGACTCAGTATGGCTGGCTCACTCACACGCTGCCAGCTCCAGTGCACACATGGCACCCTTAAAGCTCCAAACAACTTTCTTGCCCAAGCTCCGCACCATTATAGTGCCCGGCTGACAAGCCTAATCCTCCTCATTCCGTCCATGATGAGGTGAGACAGATGACAGCGAGGGAGGCCTGAATCAAAACCATGCGCCCCCACCCTCCCTTAATTAAAATGCTCCAACGGTGAGCACGCCTAAAAACCACAGCATACCGCTCCAGCTCCGCACAAGGCGGCCAGGCAGGCCCGTTTGTGACAGGCCGTATAATTATGAAATCTGTGGCAACGTCGCTGGATTCAAAAGTGTGTTTGTGTCTGCGGGGGCATGCTGTAATCAGGAGAGTTCGTCATTTATCGTGGCCTAATCTAGCATTCTTTTCTCACTTTTCAGCGCTGCCGTTCTCCCCCGTACTAATCAGTGGTTTACTAAAAGTGAATTTTGATGAAAAGCTGTGAAGGAGTGCTGTCAGACCGCTGGCATTGTGAACCTGCCTGCCTCACGCTGCTAACCCACCCTCTCTCTCTGCTTCTCCCATGCTATTTCTTTGGCACTGTTCTTATGACATTTGCTCACAATAATCACTGCCTGAGGGCAGTATTTGTCATGCTGGTGCCCAGGCAATCAAATAGGCATGTTTGTGGTTTTAGACAAAGTAAGCATGCCAGTGTGGTTCTGCTTTAGTGTAAAGAGTAAATGAGCCTGGGTGTGATTTTGTTCAATTCCTGGCTCTTCTGTTGAAATGTCATAACTTTTAAAACCAAGGCAAAAAAAAAATTAGGATGAAAATGACATATTTGCAAGTATTTGATCATCAGGTAATAGGAGGCTTTCATGATTTGCCTTTTGATAATGACAGATATAAGTGATAACCTATGGCTATAAAATGAAATAAATTCCAGCGTTTTTTATATTTTAAGATATTAAGGTGTAACAAGCCCATTCAAGTGTTTCAATAAAAATGTTTACAGAGACAGAATAATTCAGTAAAGTTTGTCCGTTACTGCAGGCCCAAACATATCAAGAGACAGGAATTAAGTATTAATAGTCAGGCTGAAGCCCAGCTGCTTTTTTGTTACTGTCACAGCTGAGGGGGCTAGTCCTCCTCAGTCATGAGCTACCTTTGGGGGAGCAGGAACGGGGCAGGCAGGCAGGCATCCATAGCATCAGGCTCTTTATTTACAGGAAACGAGAAACAGGAACAGAAATAAAGAAACCTGGC
>JBBPDC010000011.1:13496419-13507114 GCA_037974485.1 Hemigrammopetersius urotaenia | reverse complement strand
GTTTAAAAATCGTATCACCGTTATTGAAAAAAATTCTATCGCGATATATATTGATATTGAATTATTGTCCAGCCCTACTTTCCTCTGGACCAAGAGGTCAGCAAACCACCCCTGGGTTCCTGAGCAAGACCCTTAACCCCAAGTTGCTCCAGGGAGACTGCCCCCTGTAGTTAGGGAACTGAAGTTGCTTTGGATAAAAGTCGTCTGCTAAATGCTGTAAACATAAATGCCAATGCGCATTGAGAAAAAAAAAGAAATCAAAGTCAATTAGAAAACTACATCATTTAGCAACTTTGGCTTTATGGCTGATAATAAATTTACATCGTCACTTTTAAAAATGATTGTATTAAAAAGGATTAGTTGAAGTGATGGGTATGGTTTTTACAGATATGTTTTTATTAATTAGATAAATGTTTTTTTTATTTAAAAAGCTGCACATAATGTAGTAACTTCATATAATTTACAGCATTTATCAGACGCTTTTATCCAAAGCGACTTCCATTCCCTAACTACCATTTCAGACACAGGATTGGATCTGATTAATTTCTTCCCCTCCCAGATCTTAATCACTCTTTTGGGCTGATGTTGGACTGATACTGATCCATCGATATAGTAAATGCCATCTAATATAAGAATGTTTATTTTTAGAGTATAAGCAGAAAACTGATTAGGTGAGGTTTTGATAAAGGGATAAGGCCTCAGAATAATAAAGAGAAAAAACTTTCTCTTCTGTTGATTATGTTTGTGTTTGAATGACAAGCCCAAATATATTCTCCCATTTACATTCCTCTGGCTGATTATAGTCTCTTTTCACGCATGGTTGGAAAACACCACTCTTACACTTCTATGCCCAGGCCTTGTTGCTCTCTGTGGATCTGTGAGAGCACTAAATCACTCGTTTTAATGACACTGTCTGTCTGGAGTTGATTGCCTGCTTAATTTCACCAGGAGGTCCAGGTTTTGCTGCAGCCAAACTGGATCCTTCCAGCCTCTTTGGATCGCTGCAGCCACTCAACACCTTCACCGTAGAATGACTCACAGTCTGGGAACCAACGTTTGGGTTTGGATTGCAAGACTTCTCACAAATAGGGACTTGATGGGAATCACGCTCTCATTCGTGCTTATTTGTCCCCCGAGAACAATTAAAGGTCAACCTGGAGCCTTGGATTTCATACTCCGCACCATCTAGAGGGTTTTTAGTCAAGTACACTTCTTTTATTATACTAGTGCTATAATGAGTGTTGACATAGGTCACTCAGCAGTCAAGTATTTTACGGGAGATCCGTAAAGTACTGTGCAATTTAGCATTAAATCTGAATAGCACGATCACCTATGTTCTGGGAAACATATAATGACAGAATGTGATTTCCTTTTAAAGAAACAGGACTATTACTCCTTTTCCACTACACTGGTGCTGGTGCCAGGAGCTGGTTCTGGTGCTTGGCCGGTGCTGACCTGGAACCAGCCGAGAACCGGCCCGCATTTACACTAGACAGGAGCTCATTGGGAGCCGAGTGAGAATACTTGACAGGTCACACCCACTAAACAGAAACAAACATGGCCGAACTCAGATCCTGCTCGCTGGTTATTCTCCAAACTTTGAGAATTTATTTCAGTATCCAAATGCAGCTTATTCAGCGGTCTATTACCATTTAAAGAGATCGACATAGACAACGATTATGTGCAAGACTCCGCCCACCGCTTATGATGCCACGGGTTCTCGCTACGAGAACCAGCAGAATCTCATTCCATTCCCCATTTGTGTGCTCCTGTATTTTCACTCTTATTTCTAAAACATTCTCAAATGCTCAACTAATTGCAGGCTACACAAAGCCTGTAGCCTCTACATGTAGGCCTTCAAGTCATGTACGCTGGATGGGAGTAATAATCCAATTCTTCAACTTAAACACACCAAACCTGACAACAGAAAACTGTGAAATGCCGTTAGAGTTACAGATCCCAGTGTTGACTTTTCGAAGCAACATGGCTGAGCTCTCTGAGCTTAGCCTCAGTTTAGACTAGAATTTAAAATAGCTTATTTCTGATGTCCGTAACATTTGTTAAGTGAAATCTGTATATTTCTTTATATGCCCATGCATCATTAATCATTAATTACAGAAAATTAGAAATTCTTTGCAGGATGAATTTCAAGCATATTTAGTAATATTTCCCTCTGTATGGAAAGGGTTAAATGCTTTTAAAATCTATTAGAAATATAGTTTAATAATTCAGACTGATTTATTATGGCTTATATCTCTTTGCTGACTTGACTAAAGTGTGACATGCTGTGGCCTAGAGAAGGAGCAGTCACACGGCCTTTGCTCTGTGTTCTGTCACGCCTGTCAAATACAGGAAGTGTGCAGTCATACATGGCAGCCAAGGAGGCAGACCATGCTCAGGAGACTACAGTGTGTGTGTGTATATATGTATATATTCATATACATGAGTTCTGAAAGTATTATTTGAAAAAAAAACATGCAGAGGATAGTCATTTGATGACAGATGCATTTATTTCCATTTTAATTTAACAAATACATGCATATTTACTGACTTACAGTCAGACTTGTGTGCATTACATGCCATATTTTCTTGTCGTTCTGTTAAAAGATCCAGAAAGGGCTCAGATACTGCAGTGTCTGGAAGCAATCAGGATGTGCTAACCACTGTCTTACATTTGTTGTTGCATACATAATTTGTTGAACTATGCTTTTAAATTTAAACACATCATTCAAGGCTACATGACATCACTAAAGGCTACATGACACTGGAAAAATGTTATGAATGTTTTATGCTTGAAAATGTAAGCGTAGGGGAGTGAACTCCACCTGCAGTAGTAAAGTAGAGAGAAGAGGCGCAGACGCAGACTTCCATCCTGAGATACATAATTAAATAACAAAGGAGGCACAAGAGCCAAAGTTCAATAACAGAATGAAACTGAACGGAACAAAATCTATGGCAGAGTGATGGAAGACAGACAAAGCTAACCTAATACAGAAGCAGCTTTATACAATTGTGCACAAACCAAAGACCAATGAAAGGGCAAACATAATTGTTCCTTGATACCTGACCTCCTGAGAACCCTTATTCCAAAACCGACCATGGATGAGACCAAACCTGTAGTCAACATAAAAGTCCCCATACATCTAGTCCAATGGCTGCCTATAGTGGCTACCGGCTGGGGACGTTACAGTAAGTGAAAGTAAGTAAAGTGCTTCTTATAGTCACACATGAACACACCATTGCGCAGCACATAGTGTAAACAATGTGAAATTCTTTCTCTGGTTATAACCCATTTACCAAGTGAGGCAGTGGCCAACCAGCAAACAGCACCCAGGTAGCAGAGTGTGGGGACGATATCTTGCTCAAGGATACCTTGGTGGTGCCACTAGCAGTCCAGGGATTTGACTCCACTACCGTCTATCTCAGTGGCAACGCCTTAACCACAAGGTTAAGCTGCATTTTGCCAGTATAAAATAGTCTTGCGTGAATGTCCTGTATTTTATGCAGTCTGTGTTCATTCTGTGTATTCCATTTCTCAGTCAGAATGATTTTGGTCCATCAGTAGGAAAAGTGGAGAAATAGAAAAAGGTGCTTTCAAAATGTCGCAGTTGCCGCATTCCTGAAAAGGACAGCAAGAAAACACACATTATCAAGAGAATGACAAAAAAAACTATGCGGAGACAATTCATTAATAATTTGTAATAAAAAAATATATTTGCATTATACCAAATGATCACTTGCTAGAGTTCATGTTGTAACCCTGCACTGGGCCTGATTTACCTTTTTATTCATTTATTGCTGTCACGGTCGAGGGGGCTAATCCCCCACGACCGAGAGCTGTCATTGAAAAAGGCTGGAAACCTGGACTCCATGCTTACGTGTTTATTTTACAAAGTGGGATAAAGAAAAACAGGCACGCGGGCCAAAACAGAGAACGAGGTTCAGGAACAGAGTAACACAAAGCAGAAACACGGCATGCACTAAGCTCATAAGAGACGATGGACAGACAAGGAAAGACTACAGAAACAGGTTTAAATGCCTAACACAATGATTACGAAAACCACATGACAACATGAACACGTGACACAAGCACAAAGACAGACAGGCATATCAAAATAAAAGAACCAGAACCTGAACAGAACACAGCAAAAACCAACAACCAGAAAAGCCAACAAAAAACACAGTGGCATTCACTTGCCACTGACCAGGCCGTGACAATTGCTCTGACCAAGTGGGAACTGGTGGTCATTTAGACCTATTTCTCCTCAAGACATAATCCTTTATGAACTGTTGACAGAGAAAATATTAACCTAAGTTTTCATTTTCCTTAACATTTTATACATTTCCTTTTTTAATGAAAAGTATATTTAAAGATCATGAACTGTTGCTGCAAAACAATAATGAAAATAGTACTCAACTGTTCATCTTGGGGTTCATTTTCGTCCAAAATCTTCAGGAATGTCTTTTGATCGCTCTCTCTGAACATGTCTGTGTCGCTGAGGTTTTTCCTCCTTTTGCTCTGGTAGATATTCCTGGCCACCCAGTCCTGCCTCTGGCTCTTCTTTATGCTCGTTAAGATTCTTCCTCATTGCCAGATCTGTAAAATTCCAGGCCACAATGTATATTTTCATTTTTTTTACCTTTGATGGTCCTTTAGAGTTTTTAAAATCTTACAGTACTATAGGCAAAGCACCGCTCTCTGCTTTCAGCAAACTGCGCCATATCACTGCATTGTTGCAGTTCAGGTCCAACCCTTGAATATATTCTTGCCAACTTCCTTGTAGCTTTATTTAGGAATTATTGCACAATCCCAAACAATCCCAATGCCTAGACCACTGAGGTGGCTGTTTACAGAATTACCAACCCAGTCTATTTATAGCCTAGTATCAATAGTTACCTTCTACAAAAAGCATGCTTAGGTTCAGGTCTTGACTCATGTGTTCAGTAAAAAAAAGTGAACAATGGTTTGCACAATTGCAATTGAATAGTAAGGATATGTTAACTGTAGTGCTCTTAGTACTGGCACATTAGAAGTACATTTTAATCGTCAACTTTTATTATCCTATCTACTTTTTTTATCTTTAGTTAGATGCTACAGTACCTTTACAATAAAGGTAGAATAGTTATGCTAATCAAATCTGTTGGAAATAAAGTGCATTATTTCATAAATTGACATGTCATGAGAGTAATGTAAAGGGGCCATTCTGTCACACATGAACACACCACAGCACAGCACACAGTGTGAACAATGTAAAATTCTTTTCTGGATTAAATCAATTCACAAAGTGCAGCCCCTGGGAAGCAGAGTGTGGGGACTGTACCTTGCTCAAGGGTTCCTCAGTGGTGCCACTAGCAGTCCTGGGCTTCACAGGGCCTCGCCAGCTGTGTATGTATGTTCTCTTGAAAGTTTATGCTATGGTTGCTTTCATTTTGAATGAAATCAATACAGAGCTTGTTTGAACTAAGAGACCAGTCCTGTCATGTTCCGACGTCATTTTCCAAATACGTGTTAGACTCTGGATTTGCTTTTCAGCCCACCTTTCACTTTTCTTTTTAATTTACATTACTTTGAACAGTTTTTTAATCTGGCACACTGGAGTCACACACTCAAGAGAAAACAGGTAATAACAAGTGAATTTAATCAAGAAAGTACAGTTTAGTGTAGTCAAAAGGAGATTCGTAATTCATTTGGTAGGCCAAAAATGGCTGTAAAAGTATTTGCTGGTTTATGGGAAACAACAGCAAAAAAGAAAAAAAAAGATTGATTATCCTAATCTCCATTAAATTATGTTACAAGAAGTCATGAAATGTCTAGGATTCTTGTTCCTCTAATATAATATCCATATTACATTTTCACCTCTACCTTATGTTTCCTGTGACAAAGTTTTTGCACATCACCACTACTTCCTTCTTGTTCCTCAGTCCTCTGTTAGCTCTTTTTTGTGGCTGGCCTTCTTGCTCATGCAGTATCTGCCCACAATTCCAGTCCAAGTTCCTAATTTGTTCCCTGTAACACTACTACAGTATGTTTTAAAATGTCTGTTCTTAAATCAATTATGTAATGAAGGCACTCATAAAACTACCCCTGAGATCAGGTTGGTTCCGAGATATGGTACGTGTCGGCATCGGACAAAGCTAGCACCACTGCCCTTTCCGACAAATACTTGAAGTGTCAGTGTTAAGAGCTTTAGGGGACAGACAGACAGACAGGCAAACGTCTGCAGACATAGTTTATAGTGCGGAATCCCTTCAGGAATGCTGACCGGTAAACAGCGGAAGACTAACGAGCTGTGAGGTGCTTTTGGTCTGGAAAGCAATGGAAGTGCAAGTCATCATCACTTCAAGTGCCCACCTCCCTGCTCAGCTTGTGTCACGATCAGTTGACTTCATCTCTCCATAAGAGGCGAAAAATCTAACGGCATCACAAATTGCTTTTGTCCTAGGACAGACTGGCACCATGCAAGGCATCCCTGGATCATACGCGTGCTTGTTTTACAACAACTTGGCCATACAGTAGAGATGCCTCTACTATAAAAGGTATGGTAAGAAAAAGATTAATGATTCCTCACAGAGACCGTTAGTCTGGAGAGGAAGACGGACGTCTTATTTTAAGACCTTCTGAAATAGCAGAGTGTGATTGAGGATAGCGGAGATCTACAGAAGCTTAATTCAACTTCAGCTATTTGTCTAAGTCTGTGTGGCAGGTCTTTGCTTTCAGATTTTCTCATTTTTTCCCACTCATTGTATGGTTCTAACTTTACCACAGTTGCTCTTGATTTCTGTTCCTCTCCCAGCCAAGGGAAAACTTGCTCTGGAAGCATAGGTACACCATCAAAGGTCCTGTGGTAAGAGCAAGAATACAAAATAACCAAACATCATGTCAAGAATCAGAGAAAGTGATGAAAGGTTGCCTTTGTGGGTTTTTTTGTACAGTCCCTCTCAGGGCTGAGGCTCCTCCTTTTTCAGGCGTGATGCTTGAAGTGCAAATTGTAACCAGGAGAACTTTTACACCCATGGGTGTAATGTTGCCTCGAGCCAGCCAAGACCCTGTCATTTCCTAGAGATGTATGCCTTTATCGCTGCTTTAATCGCTGCTGTCCATGGGCATTTTCTCTGTAGCAAGTAAATATGCATCCTAGGCGTTTGTACCGTTGCCCTGTACGTTACTACTTGCATGTGGAAAGTCATCCTATACATCACGGTAAGAAGCTGTAAGGGGGATTGCACAGCATGGGTATGGAAGGCTGTGCTCCAGTGGTAGTTTCACCTTGGCTTAAGAGATTCAGCACTGCCAAGAGCAGATGGGGGTTATACGGTAAGAGAACCCAAAACATTAAGAAGCAAGAAGAGCAGAAGAATCCAGAACAAAGTGGATAATGGAACATCAATAGACATCACTCAAGGTTTCCTCATTCCTCTTTGCTCTTTTGTTAATAGAAATCTTGCACTGATCCCTTTTGAAAGAAGATTAGCCAAATACCTCTTCTTCTTTCATTTCATACGGTCAGGAGCAGGGTGGAAAGCAGGGCGCTGTTATCAAAACAGTGGAAGGGATCTTATTAATCAAAGGAGGCCATGCATGAAACACAAGCCCAAATTGAGCTTGCGCTGAGGAGGTGTAGTCCTTGCTCTCATTTCCCTCAGACCTGGTAGCTGGCACCTCCCTCCAGGAAAGACCAATTATAATATCAGGTTGGTGTTATTACTGTTGATTATGTTCTTCTGAAGGCCCGCCGTGCCCTGGGTTCACTTCCCCTTAGCTGTCCACGCACTGCTCTCACACTTTGAAATCCAATCCTGCTGGAGAAGAAAGAATCAGCACCACTGGCACACATAGCCCACCCTGTTTGTGACATGCTTGCTTTCACACACATATACCACTCATCATCCTCTCACTTGGTGGTGGAGGTCATGTCCCCTGGCTGGGTTGCTGTATTCAATGACCCTCTGTGGGTGGAACTTTATTCTACAGTAGGATATCTTATTGATAACCATTTGACACACTTAATAGTTACCTCTTGGGGTTTATTCTTTAGACCCCTCTTAGGTATGGTGTGAACTGCTCTCTGTGTAGCTGTTTTACTAATATAATGGTTCTGGCACCCAACATACAGGGCATCTCAAGCCACAGTTATGACCTAGTAGTCGAATAGCAAAAGAATAACAATAGAATAACACCTCCCACAGTTTCTCCAGTACTGTAGGTGACAAAATAAACTCAGCAACAGAGACCAGTTTGTCAGGGAGTTAGTTAGCGGCTCTCAGGTAGACTTTGGTAGGTTTGGGTCTGCTGGCCCTTGGCGCTGGTATCAGGGGCTGTGCTGGCTCGGAAATGATGAGGTGATATTTGAGACTTGTACTCCAACGACACAAAATTTCCTTAACAGTACTCCTATCAACTGTTCCATCTTTCCATTCACTGGGCCAAGAAGTGCATTCTCTTCTCCTCCAGAACCAGAACTGGACCGGGTTAAAGTCACCACAGCATGTGAAATTATCCCGTTAATTCCACACACCTAATTTAATGTCACCTCTAGTAGATTTTCATGATTACGTGTGTGCTGAATAATGTGTTTTGGAGCAGTAGATGGCGTAGGTGTAACGAGTGTCCACGGTGATGTGTTGCAAAATGAATTAACAGAACGCTCAAAAAGCAGCCATAACGGAAGCACACCAGAGCAAGAGTCTTCCAGGGAGAGCAGTATTGACTTAAGAGAAAAGGGGCGTTGAGATTCTTGCCAGCACTTAACGTCTGAGTCCAGTGGGAGTACAGGCCCCATGACATCTGATTTTAACAGCCGGCTTGTTTTCTTAAGCAAGACGTTAAGAAGGGAATTTGATAAATTTGTCTTAAACACTCTAGAGAAGGCTTGGCTGCCATGCTTCATTAGGCTTCAGTTCAGCCAGGTTTCACTCGGCAGCCCTCTTTTTTGTTGGATAACGGCTCGTTGATTGATTGAAAGGCGGCGTGATATGGATGAACCATGGCGTCAACAGGACGAGGCTAAGCGCCACCTTTTTCTGCCTTATCACCGGGGGGTTGCTGTGGTGGTATGTTGTCTATGACTTTAAAGAATTTGTCTGAAGAGAATTTGCTAAAATCAGATCTAAAAGATTTTGTTCAATGCTGAATATGAAGCCATCAGGAAATCATTTCAGGGTTGACTGGGACCCAACATACACAGCACACAAGAGCTGAAAATGTCAGTTTGGTGTCTGAAATGTATCAAAACGAACCTGTTCTTCTGCAGCAAACAAGAGTGGCATTCTACTTCACTGACGTTTAAGGTTAGGACATTCAAGCGACCTGATGGTTCTTCATGTATTACCATGTTTGTATCACTTCTTTCATAGAGGCCCTTCCAAAATGTTCTCACAAGTTCTAGGTATCAGTCCTATTTGAACCGTAACATATATTCGGTTATACCTCATATAACATCTGAATATTGCTTGAGGGCTCAAACTATATGAAATATATGAAGTAGATCAGCACTTGGAAGTCGTCGACATGATAATGTAGCCAAAAATGTGTTCAAATGTGGACCGTAGCTTCAGCAAGTTGGAGTTATGTGCTGCTGAAATGTGGACATTTTCCAGAATACATACACACCCTGCACTGTTGGTTGATAGAATGTATCTGGCATTCAAATCCTTGCTCATGAGAAGCTTTTGATGTTGCATGTATGTTCATCTGACATGCATTCGGTGTGTTCGTCTTTGTCCTCTTTTGATGTAGACAGATTGAGAGATAATGTTGAAAGAGCCATACCTCACTACCCATTCCTCAGAGCACTGGGTAGTCAGGACATGTTAGGAATTTCCATTTATTTTCCTGTTATCTATGCAAAAATACTGCTCAGAAAGTAGAAACATGCTGTGGTTGCTGCCTGACATCTAAACATACACTACAGACCAGAAGATTGGGCCCCACCCTTGGATTTAAAAAAATGTAAACAATGCGCTGCTCTTTCAAAATTTTATTACAAGAAAATCTGTAGCAACACATTATTTGAGAAAGACGAATCAGGTTTGTATTTAGTGCATTGACTTTCTCTTTGTGTTAGAATCATTCTTCAACAATTCTTTCTGCTTTATCATCTAGTCAAACACCTAACACAGCTTAGCTCATGATTCCAATTCATCTTAAAGCATCCATAAAAGATAAACCATGCTACCTTTTAATGTAATGCACAAATGCACTATTCACATTAGGTAGTATCCATTTATTTCTGTCTTTGATTTTTGGTTAAAGATGGAGCAGCTATGGTCTATTATCTTTGTTTAATTTTTATGTATTACACCTCGTAACACGCACAATGTTAAAACGAGATTATTTACTTGTTCCATTATTTTAATACATTACACCGGGAAACAAAAAAATGCTTCATTACATTTTGTAGTGTTTCTTATACAATCTCGGCACGCTGATTTCAGATTTTCATGTAGCTTCAATGTATTAGTTAGAAATGTCATTTTTAGAAAAAACTTGGCGACTCGGCTGATATGGTCTTTTTTTATACTTATAACTTTTGCATGTTAATATGTTTGTTTGTTGTACATGTAGATAATAGGGTTACCAACTCTCACACAATGAGCGTGAGACACGCAGCAGTGAGACTTACAGTGGTGTGAAAAACTATTTGCCCCCTTCCTGATTTCTTATTCTTTTGCATGTTTGTCACACAAAATGTTTCT
>JBBPDC010000011.1:13484978-13496319 GCA_037974485.1 Hemigrammopetersius urotaenia | reverse complement strand
ACATTTAAGTGTGACAAACATGCAAAAGAATAAGAAATCAGGAAGGGGGCAAATAGTTTTTCACACCACTGTATATGAAAATAATAGTAGTATTACAACAACCTTATAATGAAAAACTGATGTGATTTTCTGAATCAGTGTGCAAAACCTGACTAAGAAACATAAAAAAAAAATCAATGAAACAGACCTTTCATAAAAATGTGTTACACAATGTTATTCTCAGCATCATCTAGGGCAGAGGTCCCCAACCACTGACCTGCGGACAGGTATCAGTCCATGAGTCATTTAGTACCGGCCCACACAAAGACAGAATAAAACATTTTTTATTGCTTATCAGTCTCGGTCACGTGATGCGGTTCAACAGCGTTTTAGGCCACAAGCTCACAAAAAATAGTAAAACATGAACTTTGTTTTTACTTGTATCTGTATCGATCCGTGAAAATATTATTTACACAAAACTGTTCCGTGGGGCAAAAAAGGTTGGGGGCTGCTGATCACTTAGCATTGAACCTTAACTTTTAATTCAATTTAATACAACTTGATATTCATTCAGTGTATCATTCATCATGCAATTTTCACACAATGTAACAGCAGGCAGCAAGACTTTCCAGTTTACTTTATTTAAAAAGTTAAAAAGACAAGAATAGATATGCAAAGTTTTATCCGATTACAGATATTACACATGGTTTTAGTTCCATTTTGACATCTGTTTAGTTTGTTCTGTCACTGGTTATAAAATATTATTCAGCATGATTCTAAACCTGTATCTGCGCTAGAGGCAGAATCCTCCAGATCCCAGTGGAAACTGACTTAACTCCCACTCCCAGGTTTTTTTGGACTACATATGCATTTTGTTGCGCCACATATTTACTTTGACCTCGGCCTCTAACGTTGTTCAACCGCAAATTACTCACTAGTGCCCAAATGTTATAAATCTCACTAAAACAACTGTATTTACAGATGGAATCAAACTTGTTAGCATGTCACATTAAACAGCGTGGGATATTATGCCACCACTACACATCTCAGTAACAAAGAGTATTAAAAAACTGGATGCTGGGATATGGAAGGCATTCAGTGGGAGGAATGGTTTAGCTCTAGAACAGGAATGGGATATTTGGTGTCAGTCACGCTGGTTAGAGTTTACCCCCTGAGCATTATTTCCCTAAAGCTCAATGTGAAAGGGTAACCACAGAAATCTCGTTATCATAAAAGTGCAGGTGATTGTAAAAATATAGTTAAGCAAATCCTTTAGTATTATAATTTCGCGAGCAGAAATGACAGATGCTGGGAAATAGCAACTTAAGTATGCACTTTCTGGATCTTAATGCATTGTCGGGCTTCCACGGACCCCTTGCGAGTCAAGTGATTTGGTTGACAGTGCTAAGATTTAAGTATTAGCACATATTTGATTTTTCAGTATTCGTATCACTTTATGGGTGCATTCCCACACTTCTGTAGCCCATATTTTGTAGACGTTGCTTAGCAGCAATGAAGATCCATCTTTTTCCCACTCAGCCCCCCAGTAACCCCCACCATCTCCAGCTTGGCATGGACCCTCCGAGGCCCACAGTTGACCTCCCTCATTATGGGGCGTTTATGGCCCAAGGAGAGCAGCTGAGGCAGGGGCCCATGAGTTTGTGCATCCTTGAGAATGATTGCTATTGTTAATGGGCCCTGTCCAAGCTCTCCCCTGGTGTGACGTCTAATATGGGAAGCTTTTGTAAACACAAACTGGAGACCCCAGCGCAACAGGGGCTGACCACATAATGTAAACCGTTTAGTCAAGCAAACAGCCTGAAAATCCATTTTAATGTGCATGAAATGCTAGAAAAATCACACAGTTTGTGTGGCACATCAGTGGAGTGAAAGATAGAAGGGATTTTAGTCTTTAAGGGAGAGCCCACATTGTTTTCATGGTCCATAAAGGGCACTGGGTGAAGATTTGACAAGACCTAATGAATCCCAGACACATTGTAATGCTCTTTCTTGGTCTAAGCCACCTTTTGCAGTTTCCTGTCTTTTATGAGAAGTACTGAACATGTTCAGTTTCATTTACTAGATGTGTAGAGAATAGGACATTAAATGAGGGGTAATCAAAGTTTCCATTGAAATAGCACAAAAGAAGGAATGGCTTGATTTGCACAGTAATAACTTCTGTTTAACACTGTCCCCAGGTATGGGTAGATGCTAATGATGGAGAAGCTGTCTTCATCCCTGAGTTCACTCTGAGTCGTCATGACGATCTTCTTGATGATTCCCAGACTGAAGGTCCTGGAAGCTTCAAGTCTGAAGATTCTGTAAGTGTTTGAGTCTTTATCATAATCTCGTTTATCAATACACTATTTGCATCACTCCTGATTTTGATGGTTTGTCAAAGGAAATGGTTTCACACAAAAAACTTTATTTAAAAAATTTAAAAAAGTAACTTCCCTTAATAAAGTAAAAAAACTTACTTGGCATAAAATTTGTAATGTGGCATAATTCAGCCACATTAGGGGTAATGAGCATGAACTACTCATTTCAGATCTTGCTGTAGCATCAGAATTGGGTTTAAACCAAATCTTTAACTAGGCCATTCTCTTTTTTTCTGGTAGAAGGAAGAATGTATGGTTCTGACAATTGTAGCGTCACTCAGACTCTGAAGCAGCAAAGCATCCCCACATGATCACACTACAGCCACCATGTCACCCTTGGGTAGCAGTGATTTTCATTTTCCTCTCCCATGAGTACTATTTTAGCCCAGTGTCTTTTAATGGCGGAAAGAAGAATGAATACTGAGGGTGAAGTCTTGCACTTCTGTAGATATTCCTCTGGGATTTTTTGTGACTTTCCAGACAAGTCGTTACTGTGCTTTTGTAGGAGTTTTTGTAGGCTGGTCATTTCTGGGAAGATTCACCACTGTTGCAAGTTTTAGCTATTTACAAAAAATGGCTCACACTGTTGCTGGCTGGAATCCCGGATTCAGAAATGGCTTTATAACCCTTCCCAGACCAATATATTTCGTTAACTTTCTTTCTCATCTCTTTTGGAATTTCTTTTGATTGCTGCAACGGGGCCTTTTAGCTGACTTCACAGTGCAGGAAAGGTTCTTATAAGTGATGTTTAGAATGAGTAGGACTGACAGTAATCAAGCCTGGTTATGTCTAGTCTAACTGGTCCCAGTTATCAACTGAATTTGGTTAACTGATTAATTAATGAAGCAAGTGTTTTTTCATAACAGGACATGTTTTGCGAAATAACTTTTATCCTTCAATCTATAAAATGATAACTTAAATTTGTATTTTGTGTTTAATAGGGTTGCTGTAGTTTCCCAAGCAATTAAATATGACGAATACACACAAGCAGAAGAAGTCACAGGCCAAACACTTCTTCACAGCACTGTAACAACTGCCTCATGTTACTTCATAAGATGCAACGTTCCATACTTCCATCATCCAGAATATTATCAGGGAGGCATAAAAGACTCAGTGACAACAAATAGTCTCACACAGCTGGCACTGCCATAAGAATGAATTTTGTATGGATATGAATATAGTCTGGAGGTACAGATGGGGGAAAGTACATGACGCACATGCAGGGGTTGGGCTTGACATCTCTCTGACCTGGCCCTTCTGCTCAGTCCTGGGAGTGGACTGCTCACAGTCCAGCTGCTTCCTAAGCCCGTCAGTCAGCCTCCTGTCTTATCTAATCGGGGCATGGTCACACACGTCCATGATGGATGTGAATACCTCACTGCAAGCTTAGCCACTTGGCTAGAGCTGACGTTTATGTCACTAAAAGCTGACGCAAGGAAGCGCCTGTGGTGCTAAGCAGCGATCGGTTAACTCCGATTACCATCAGTGTGCTTTTGTTTGCCTAATGCAGATTGATGTTGCCCATGCTAGCATGGCTCACCTCACATTTCTGCTGTTGCTTTTGACTGCTGCTTGTGTTTCAGAAGCATCTCAAGAAATCTGTCCCTCATACCCACAGAGATAATAGCATCCAGCTGTCCTTTCACATACAGTCGTTCATGTGTTCTGCCTTTCACCCATAAGCACTTCAAGAAGGATTCAAGCCCTTCAGAGTTTTGAATCAAAGTGAAAAGGATCAAACAAAACATTATTTTCTATGAAGAGCAATTAAATGCTTCAAACATCCTTTACTTATGGTCATAACATTGTGTGGTTAGCTTTTTGTTTCCGTTTGATGTCTTACAGTGTCTCGCTTAAATGTGTATGTGCCATGATCAAGCCCATATACGCACAAGCATGTGTAAGTCTAAGTTCATGCATAGTCCTAGCTTTTAAATTCCTATGTGAAAAATGACCTCTCGCCATGCCAGTGCTAATCAAAGGGGAAAATTGATGAAGCGTAATTGCCTTTATTTGCTTTGCCTAATTGGGGTTCTTTGCAGGTTTTTTTCTGCTACATAGAAGGCATGTTTTCCATTGTATCTCATCAGAAAGTGAAACTGACCTACCCTTCCCTTTCATCAGGATTAGCTTGTTTCAGTCAAAGGAACTTTTAATGACCCCCCTGATGTCTGAAGTCACCAAACATGAAACACATACAATATCAATATGTGTTGGAAAAGTAATTAGGGTCATATGTAGGTCTAGAGCAGAGAGGCCACATAATCGTCCATATTCCATATGCAGGGCTCATAAGGCACATACCGAGAGCCATGTCCCAGTTTGTGCAGTTTCCAAAGGACATTCTGTGCAAGCTGCAGATGTCATGAACTTCAGTGCCACCTACTTTGAGCAAATGGATGCCAGCTGTGACCCTCATTATGTTTTAATGTCATCACGCCATAGTTTCATTTGTGTGAATTCCAGCTGAATGGTCTCAGCGAATACATTCCTCCATGGCGAAGCATTAACAGCTTTATAAAATGGGAAATTTGAGCATTGAGCTTGTTTTTTAATAAGTTCAGCAGGATGGAGCGCTTGTAGGAGAAGGCTTAGTTGATCGTTCTGATAGTGTTGGCAATAATGTCCTTGGCCAGTTACTGTGGAACAGCTTCACTTGGTGTACAGTTGTGTTGCCGCAGTACCTCAATCACTTATGCAACTGTTAGTATTACTACAGTGCCAAAGCAATTAGATGCTGCCTTAAAGTGTCATTTTCAACTCCTGTCTTGATTTGAGAACTTGTTTTCAGATTTCTATAGCTATGTTGGTGCAACCTTGGCTTGTCACACTGGCATGTCATGGAGCAAGCGATCACGGAGAGAGAAAACATTTTCATTGGCTGTCTGGGTCAAGCTGGACGTTAATGACCATTTGGTATGGAATGGTGTTGGCGGTGGGGGAAAACATGACAAGAAAAACAACTGTATGCCACTGATTCCTATATGCTTATAGAGTATCATCCTGTTGCTGTTTTCTTTCGCTCTTTACTGTATTTTTGGAGGGATGTGTGTATATACCGAGACGGTTATTCTAGTTTTGAAGAGCATTATCAGATGAAAACATCATTACTAGTGTTATCCATGTAACCCACTCACATCCTCCTTGCCATGCTGGAGAGTGAAATGGGTGGCACTGTATCACCAAAGTAAAGAGGACATCCTCTGGTTATGTTATAAAACATTTATGATGGGTGGGAAAGCTCCCCAGAGATGAAAATTCACCTTTGGGCTTGCTTTCTTTAAACCTCTGCAAAAACTATATTGAAGTGAATTATATTTTGAGTAAAAATGTCCTGACATAGCATTAGATAAACAGCTATTCCTGGTTATGGTTGGAAAAGCTTGCTACGGATTTGCAGAGCATCTAAATACCACGAATACTGCCGTTTGAGATGTGATCAGCACTGTTAAATCGCAGGACAATGATTTCTTTCAGGCATTTTTGCTGCTTTGGTCTGTTTTGGTATTTTGTGTTCAGTTGACTTTACTGAGGCAGCTTATAGCTATTATTTTTCAGACTCTAGCTTTTGCTAATCCAAGACTAAGAGATGATAAGAGCATATTTATTTACTTTAGATGGGGCTGATTGTTGAGTGTTGGACGATCTCAGATGAGCCTCTGAACCAAAGAGCCTTAAGATCTACCAACAGCAGTATTCATTTACACTTTCAAAAATGAAGGTGCCAAAAAGAGTTCTTTGCAGAGATGCCACAGAAGAATCACTTTGGGGTCACTAAAGAACATTTCAACAGAAAGTGTTTTCAAAGAATCGTTTGAAAATAGATTTTAGGGAAAGCAAAGAGGTAATTCTGTGGTATCACTCTAAGAGCCGCTTTTGACAGCTTTATTTTCTAGACTGAATGCATTTGGAAGCCAATTTCAAAATAGAACTTTGAGACACTTGAGACGCAGTTATTCACATTCATACGATCAAGTACTGTGGCGCGTCAGAGTCGAGCACCATGAGGACATGGTCTCTTGCTTATCAGCTTCGTTTTCACTGCCAGTATGAGTAAGGGCCAGATGCCCCAGGCACTTGTATAATGGCAAGCTGCGTGTCTGTTTTAACTATGGGAAACAGTATACAGGTAACACTGAGAATAAATTCAGTATCTGAGATACCAACCAACCCCCCCCCCCCCGCCCATCAGAAGAGCTTTTATTCCTGTAGATAAAGTTGCATTTGTGCACAGGAAGCCCTGATAACTGTGGTATGCGAGACTGAAGCACCAAACTATTACTCTAATTGTTTTTCTCTCCGCTGTAATGAGCAGACGCTTGGCCAGGACCCGCTCCTGCCTCCTTGGCACCACACACACCTCCCCTCAGCCTGCCAGTACTGACGAGCGCGAGCCCTAGCCGTCTTTCTGGATGGATGATCAGGCGCTATGTCAGAATCTCAGCAGCGGGGGAGTGTTTTTGAACCGTTCACACATCTGCTAAATACTGTTTCTTTTCTATTCCTGACTGCAAATATGACACATTAGTCGATCCCTGCCTGGCTGGAGGTCAGAGGTCATTGTCGCTTCCATGGCAAAGAGCAACATTTGACCAGCTGTGTTTTACTACACCCGGGCCTGCGCCAGCTGTGTTGTGGGTGAAGCTCCAGCACAGAAATGCTGCCCAATTAAATGCCTAATTGAGCCCTTAATTTAGGGGAATGAGTTGTTGGGTTTGGCAGCATGTGCCACAGGTCAGGCTTTTAGGCCTGGCTTCGGGTTCACCACCTTCTTTGTTCAGCTGTCCACATTTGCCACCCTGCAACATTAGTGGAATTGCTTTTGTCTTTTCTGAACATCTGTGCTCATTAATTTGTCATGATGAGATAATTGCTTATAAGGAAAAACGTGTTGAGCAAACAAATCTTGTAAGCAGTGAGATGGTGGAAGAGTTTTAGTGGAAATACATTTTAAAACGTCAAGCTGTATCCACTTGAAAATAAGGTTGTACATGCAGTTGGGCAGCTGGGGCAGCTGGTAGCCTAGTTGTTAGGGCATTCGCCCTGCGACCAGAAAGTCCAGGGTCGATTCCCAAGACCGCTAGGTACTGCTGAGGTTCCCTGAGCAAGGTACCGTCCCCACGCACTGCTCCCCGGGTGCCGTGTTCCTGGCTGCTCCCTGCTTCACTTGGTGAATGGGTTAAAGACAGAGGAAGAATTTCGTGCTGTTCACACTGTGTGCTGTGGTGTGTTCACGTATGACAAATTTTCACTTTCACTTTACACTCAGTTCTATAAAAACTAGGGGTATCGAATTAATATGTTAATTTTGATGAATTGATCACAAAAAAAATAACGTGTTAAAAAAATGAACACTGATTAATCGTATCACATGACTTTTACCCAGTCCGGTGTTCTGACAACACATGCTACCCATCGAAATGTGCTTCTGTACCCTTCTGCACATGTGCAGTTCCACACTCTTGGGCTTCTGTGCTACCTAGCGTTAAGAAAAGAAGTTTATCTGTATTATCTTCCGTTGAACACTGGTTTATCTGTGATGTCTTGCGTTCGGGTCACTGGTTTACGGTGATTGATATCTTAAAAGCGTGACTGTAAACTGTGTGAACTGTATAAACGTAAAGGGAGCCAAATCGGACAAATTACGCTATATGTAGCTGTTTGATACATTGCCTGTGATGGTTATCTACTTTAGAAGCATGAGTTATTATTCAGAGATGGCCAATACAGTTATATTTTAATGTTATTGTAACTTTCATGAACTTTCATGAATGTTATCTGCATTTAAGAAACACTAGCCAACTTCAAGTTTTATTCTAAAGACAGCATAATGAGTCCTTCTTATTTGTATTTTGTTCAGTACAGACTGCTAAAAGCTTAGAATGTAAAAGCTGTAAGAGAAATGATTGGATCTCAAAAATCATGAAGAATATATATTTTAAAATGGGATCTACTAGTTATTGTGTTTGTACTAACTTTTCATACCTCAAGAAATGAAATATTGTGGTACAAAACGTGTACTCATCCAGTCCAGGACACTGGTTCATGTCAGAGTTTAATTTTTATTTTTCTGAGACTGTTGGCTCAGAAAAAAGAAATAACTGATTGTGCCGTGTAAGGTTATACGATAACGAAAATATATATCAAAGTGGTAATCCAAAAGTACGTAGTCAGAATTCAGTCTAAGGTACAAACACATCAGCAAAGGTTATATCCAAGGCTTAGGCAAATTCATAAACACAAGACAGACAACACGTCAAAAAAACAGGCAAAACAAGACACACAAAACAAAAATACAGGCATTGCAACCGTTTTACCGTTTTATCTTATACAGCCTGTTTAAATTATGTACAGCTGTCCTACATGTGACTGTGGAGGTGCTGCGTCAGAAGTCCTATAGGGGGGTGGGGGGGACTGATAAACCTAGGCAATGAAAGACTATTGTTTATTTGGATGTCCCTACCCATATAATGTGATGAAAATAATAAAAATAGTAGTTCTTCTGTAGCATTGCTCCAACCCATTTTGGTTGCATGCAGAACCTTCATGTTTAGTGTAAAGTTAGATGTGGAGTCAGCGTACAAAACAGTTCTCATTTTGAGCTGCAATCATTATTGACTTGATTATTCATAGGCGTTTGCATGCTCGGTTTGACGTTAATACTAATCAGCTTGGTCAGAACCCTCCTGGTTCATGGCAGCTGAAAGAGTCTTTGTGACAAAGCTGGGCTGGAATACTACGCTGTGGAGAGTGTGCTGGGAATCCATGTGTGTTGCTGGAAGGATCGTAGCATCCTGGCCTCGATGCTCAGTGGTTGTTTCATTTGTGGTGTGTGTTTGGAACTGATCCCTGTTGGTACATGTGGTCTACCCTCGTTCATCATGGGGTGCTGGCAAGGAGCTGTAAGTGCCTGCAAACCAGTGATGTCAGTAACATCGGCAACAGTTTGTGTTTAGTAGTTTAATACTCGGGAAAGTGTATTTACCCCTTGGTCAAGCATCAGCAATGGGACCCTACACTCTTTTAAAAAGTGCCACAAAGGGTTCTTTGACAGAGGTGGACAATTCAGGTCCAGAAAGCAAAAATCTTCTCCAGGATTTTGTTCCAACCACCCAGTTTCTCTGATGAGCTCAAACCAGCTACAGAGGCCTTAAGGCTGGTGAAACAAAACCTTGGAGGGGATTTTTAGTTCCTGGACCTGAAAGTCTGCCTTTGTTCTTTGAGCAGTTCTGTAGAAAAAACATTATTTATTGTTTCCAAAAAAACTGAGCTGCAAATTTCCAAATTGGCTCTTTTTGGTCCTCAGACACAATAGTAAGCATAGCATTTTGTGGTTTTAGGAAGAAAATACCAAATGTATGAAAATAATAAAATTTAACACTAAAATAAAAGGCAGTAAACTATAAGTCCAGAATGGTACCTGTTAAAACACAGTGGTGGTATCTACATTATTAGCAGTACATGTGAAATACCTGGTAGCAATCAGTCTGTCCCACCAGTTTTAAAGAGTGGGGCAACTGGGAATTATCCAGAATTGTTGTTGTCCCACAGAGACAGGGGTGGAGCTATTCGTACATTGATTGTGACAATTTCACGTGGAAGCGCCAAGAATTTGCTGCTGAGGTGCTGCTCAAGTGTTGATCATTTACATTTACCAGACGCTTTTATCCAAAGCGACTTCCATTCCCTACCTACAGGGGGAAGTCTCCCTGGAGCAACTTGGGGTTAAGGGTCTTGCTCAGGGACCCAGTGGTGGTGTGCTGGAGGTAGGATTCGAACCTGTGACCTCTTGGTCCAGAGGCAAGTATCCTACCCACTGAGCTACTGCCACCCATAGACCCATGATCAAGAGGTCTAGGACCCCCTTGAGACCCTTATGTTCTGCATTCTAAACATGTGCTCAGTTTTTCAGCTAGAGGAATCTAGAGCTTGATGTAAAAAGGTTTTTGTCCTCACAATTGACTTCAACTCTGTGACTTCCATGGCTTTGTTTTTCTTTTTCTTTCGAACACCAAAGTAAAAGGCACAATGGCCATAAAACACAAAACAAAGGAGAATACCCAAATTAACTCAAACCAGGGATAAAGTGATGGTCAGCCAACAAAGGGGTGAACACAAAACAGGCTATTTATAACAGTGCAAACACAAAACACCTTAACACAACCATGGACAGATCCCTGGCCAGCTGTGAGTCCTTGTTCTTTCAAGCTGACCAGGGGAATCACACCCAATTTCAAAATAAGAGACTCCCGATATAATAGTCCAATGGCGGTCTCAGGCAGCTGTCAACTAGGGGTGTTACATCAACTAAATACTTCCTGGAGAGTCAGAATTAAACTTGGAAATCAAAACAGGGAGTTAGTACATGTATGGGTGTGTTATAGCAGTGAGAAAAGATTGTTTACTTGAATGAGTGCAGACTTGTATTGATCCAGTGTGATTCTGTCTTTGTTATCCTGTCTGTATCATCTTTCACTTTCACATCACTCTTTCACATTCCTCCTATTGCCTTGCCCCTCTCTATGCCATGGCTAGACGACCTTCCTCTCCATGTGTGCAGCGTAAATGCACACACAAATTATGCACTGCTCTCTTTGCTGATTGATTTTTAATCATTTACACTCTCTGTCATATTTGTTGCAGATGTCAGTTTTACAGAATGCCAAAAGATACCCCAGGAATGCTCAACAGAATCCCTCGGCTGCAGAGCTGCCTTTTTCAAAAGCTCTTTTATTTATCCCATCTCCAGTCATTTGAGGATAACTCTTGGTTGAGCCATAAAAGACTGAAGGCTTAAGAAGTAAAACTGCATCAGATTGGACATTTGGTCCTACTGAAACCATAAGAAAGTGGTTTAAATTTACATAGACATACACTTGAAGGCCTGAATGTGTTTAAACCAGACCAGTAATTTACATTTACATTTACGGCATTTAGCTGACGCTCTTATCCAGAGCGACGTACATCAGTGCTTAAGAAGTCCA
>JBBPDC010000011.1:13459128-13477039 GCA_037974485.1 Hemigrammopetersius urotaenia | reverse complement strand
ACCGTAATGCATCACGCTCAAGGGTCAATGTCTTTGAGGTGCGCCATCTGCTGGGGAAAGATGGGAATTACAGCTAGATAAAATGATTGAGGTGTCTTTATGATAAAATTTTATTTAATAACATAACGTGGACGAGTTCGGCGGGCCGGATTAAAAAGCCCAAGGGGCCGTAGTTTGCCCATGTCTGAACTAGAATATATGTTTGTTTTCTCTGATAGAAACATATGTGTAGGCTGATTGTGTTTAAATGTGTTCTGCATGTGTATTTTACAAGAACTTAAATTTGACACAATGTTTTAAAGGGCTCCTGACAGAATAGATGTGTAAGGATAATGGCACACTAGTTGTAAAAGTATGATAAATATGCTGAATATGGGTTCAGGCTTTCAAACAATGTGCAGCTCACTAGGTTGAACACTAGATGTCACTGTTTATTTATGCACAGCTGCGAGTGGCAGTTGACTGCCAGAGTCTTATGCTCTATCTCAGTGGTTCACAACCTGGGGTCCGGGCCCCCCTTAGGGTGGCGCTAGAGATCGCAGGGGATGTGCACAATTTTGTCTGCACTGAGCTTACCAAAATTATACATGTACACATTAAATTCATAAAATCCCAATGTCTGAGAAACGTAAAAGTGTGTGTGTTTGTGTGTGAGTATAAGAACAAAAACCTACAACCGCTGTTTATAAAAGTTTGTAATTAATCACTGTATTCCTTTTGTGTGTCTATGCGGGTAGGAGTTGAGTTTGGGGGCGCCTGGCTTGTCTTGGAGGGCTTCAAGGAAAAAAGGTTGGGAACCACTGCTCTATCTGAACACACTGTAGGAAACAGAATGTACTGAAAAGATTTCTGTAATAAGCTCTTGGGAAGCTCATAGTTTTTAACAGTTCCTGCACGTCTGTCACTAAACACATGCAGATCTTTAAAGTGTCCATTTGTCTTATATGATCACTCCTCAGCACACAGTGTGAACAGCAAAAAATCTTCACTGCCTTTAACTCATTCACCAAGTGAAGCAGCAGGCAGCCAGGAACACAGCGCCCGGGGAGCAGTGTGTGGGGAAGGTACCTTGCTCAAGAGTACCTCAGTGGTACCACTACCAGTCCTGGGATTCAAACCTACAGCCTTCTGATTGCAGGGGCAACTCCTTAACCACCAGCCACCATAACTTAAAATATACAGAATCAAACTATCAGTTATCAGAATCAAACAGAATCAGTTATTATTACTGGTTGTGGTGTTTCATTCTATATGATACAGTACAAGTATATTTTCTGTATGCTTGTTGTCTGAAATTAATGCCAGGTGCTCTGCGCTGTTGGGTGGGTAATGCAAGGTCTAGAACATTTTAGAATGTTATCTTCAAGTTTCCACTGTTCTAAAATCTCATAATTCATATTGTCTTACAAAGTTCTCCCCCATTCCCACCATTCTAAAATGTTCTGACCTGTTTCCAATTTTTCTAGAACGTCTTCCTCCAGTCGTGCTGTTCTAGATTATCCTCCCCATTTTCCCCATTCTCCTTTTCTTTACACTTCTAGAATATTCCGTCTCATTAACATGCTTCTAGAATTATTCCATTTACAATGTACTCCAGGAAACTGGCATAGCCATCAGCCTGAGCTAACAAATGCATATATGTTTGCAGTCACAAATGCGGTTATACACTATATGAACAAAAGTATTCGGACACTTGACTATTACACCAACAGGAACTTTAATGACATTGTATTCACGTATGCAGACTTTCATATAGAGGTGCTCCCTCTTTGCAGCTATAACAGCTTCCACTCTTCTTGGAAGGTTTTTCACAAGGTTTTGGAGTTTCTGTGGGTATTTGTGCCCATTCATTCTATAGAGCATCAGTACTGCTGTCAGATGAGAAGGCCTGACACGAAATCTGTGTGGCCAGTCAAGTTCTTCCACACTGAACTTATCCAACTATGTCTTTATGGAGCTTGCTTTCTGTAATGGACCACAGTCATGCTGCAGTAGAAAAGGTTCTTCCCCAAACTGTGTCCACAAAGTTGGAAGCATGATGGCATTGTCCAAATTGATGAGGCATTAAGATTCCCCTTCACTGGAAGGAAGGGGCCTAGCCTAAACCCTGAAAAACAGATGTGTCCCAATACTTTTCTCCACTTTGTATATGAAGTAAACGGCAACACTCTACATAAGAATGCAAATGCCGGGTGCATTCAATGATTTAGCCATTGTGATACAACAATTCACAAAAGTAAACATTACTTCACCTAGGATGTGGTTCCTTGCTGTAATCACTCTGTGTGCCCTTTTTTCCCTGAATATCTGTATTAAATAATGTCCTTTGTGTGAGGATAAGCCTTAAAGGTCTTGTGCACGTGAATACCTCAGTACCACAAAAGATATACCTCAGTAGTCATCAGAAATGAACTCATGAAACAATTTTACATGATTCCCTCTGTTTCAGAGAACTGCATGTAATTCAGTGATTCATTTAAATATTCAAGATTTCTCCTAACTTTAGTTTTTCTCCTGGTAAACAACTTGTGTGACTGAGTGCAGTGATTTGGTTCCCTAAGTTTGAATAATGCAGTGTGGAGACAAAACTATGCTGCGTTTATTTGCGAAGATGGCGAGCGATCCTCTCCAGGTTGTTAAAGAGTGAAAGCTCCATTGTTAGTAGCAGTGAATGTGTTGTATCTGGTTTCAGAGCTGGCTCTGTGAATCCTCTCTTCGTGCTCACAGCACCAGGGTGGTCCTGCTGACTCGCACATTAAGGGCCCGGACATGCCGTGCTTCTGTAATACGTATCACAGCGAAGTGCAGGATGCTGGACCAACACTTACTACTATGGCGATGAGGTTCCTGTTTCCAGTGCATGCTTTCTAATTTGCTGCATATGATCTGAAAAATGCTGGTCTTTCTCTTGGACTTCCTTTTATCTGCATATGTGAATTCATTTACTCCGGGGTCACTGCTCTTTCGCTGTAGTCTCCACCAATTACTCGCACTTCATTTTTCACATTTAATTCTCAGCCCTAGTTAGTTAGTAGTTTGCTTTGTGTTATCTCTAATGCTGGGCAATGGTAAAATAGTTTAATCACGATCAATCGCATGATTTTCCGCAATTAGTCACAATTAATGACATTGTTATACACATTTAAAATTTTATTCAAATTCATGTTTTATCTAGTTTGTAAAAAAAAAAAAAAGTTACCCTCAGAGTCCAGAGCATGAGTACCTAGAGCCTATCCACAGGCAAACGGGTGTGAGGCAGAGACTCCAGCCCTCCGCAGGGCACACACCATTCACTCATGCTTAATTTATAATGCCCCATGTGTATGCATTTTGGTTGTGGGAGAAACAAGAGACCCCAGAGGAAACCCACGCCACCACAAGGAGAACATACAAACTCCGCACACAGAGGGCCGGGACTCGGGTTCAAACAACCGATCCTGAGAGTGTGAGGCAACATTGCTACCCAGCGTGGGGTGGTACTGAAAATATCTTTGCTAATGGAGTATCAATCAGGAAGAAAATTATGCCGAATTTTTTTTATATTCCTTTAAAATGAATTTGCTTTACTTTGTTCTGCATAGCATACCTTGGCCTCTCTTCCATGGTGGAGCCAAATAGTTCCCATTGCCCTCCCATGCTGGTGCAACCTGCGACACTGGCTATAATTTCTTCATCCATCCCATGTGCTCCCAAATACTACAGCTTCATGCGACAGTGGCTCTGTTAGGATAGCCTAGCAGGCTACAGCTCAAAACCCAATATAACTTCAGCTACTTCAGCATCTGTCACTTGACTCTGCCCCCTTGAGTTTTATCATTATTCGTATCACCAGAATCAAACCTGTACTGTGCGTGGCACTGTTTGGAGAATCTGCTCGCTATGCCTAGCCCAACATCCTACAACTCCAAGGACGAGGTTTGAATTCACCATTGTGTCACTCCAACACCAGCTGCCTCAGATCTTACTTACTGTCACTCTAGCTCCAGTAAGTTTGGAGCTGAAGCATTATCAAGTTAACGCCAACCAGCTCCACTCTCCTATTTGGAGGCCCTATTTGATTTTAGGTAATTGTTAGATACATTTTGAAATGTATTAGATGATGAACTGAAAATTGTTTATTTGTTTGGTGACCGTGTAACCAAACTGACTGCTTATAGTTGATAGTTTTAAGTGTAAAAGTAATGCAGGATGAGGTAGCCCAATAATATAAAACCAGTCAGCATGGCATTAGGTCATCCCACCAAACAGTTCTTCAGCACTGTGCACAGGTGTGAAGGGAGCCATGCTGAGCCTGGTTTATAAATGTTCCAGGCTGAAACAGGGCTTGTGTGCAAATGCCGCAGAAACAGTAATCAGAAGTGTTTGGCCCTTCAGTGGAAAAGAAGGCCTGCACTTTTCCCCACTACTGCAGCCTGAGCCTGATGTCTTTACAGTGAGACACCCAGCATGGAGCACAAGGTCTTTTATGGGAGACTCCAGGTCAAGCACGGAAGCAGACCCCAATTTTAAGGGGGTGATGTCAGAGTCAGGTTTTGGCAGGAAAAAGATGCGGACGATCCCAACAAGGCAGGTCAGCAGCGGGTTGTATAAAGGCCAGAATAAACCAGGAAGATGAGTTTTACATTGAGAATAGGTTTCAAAAAATGTGTTTTTTTATTTTAAACCAAATATTTGTTTGGGTTATTCAGTGTTCAATTATGTTAACATATTCTTTATGTTTAAAAAAATAAGAAGCATGTTTTGCATGTTTTGTTGACTTTCTGTGTGAAAATAAGTAAATGGGACATTTTTCTACACAGTTTCTTGTAGTGCACAGTTTCTATGTATTTGCTGAGTTTAACATTAAACATGAAATGTGTCAGAATGTCTACATTTAAAACTGTTACATTCAGGAAATAAGCATTAAGAGTGCATTATAAAGGGGGTTCTCTGTAGAGGATGTGTACTTAATTTAACTTTCACTTCACTTTCACTTCTTGTACTTGTGCTTCCTAAGAGCCAATAAGTTCCATGTGGTTGGAATTTTCTGGTTGCGTATGTGAACCCCTGTATTTAAGGTGAAAAGAAATTCAGATTCCACTTAAGATCCTTTTAATGTGTGCTTATCCTGGATTCCCATTAGGAGCTGTTTATTTACATTTCTTCTCGTCAGGCCTTTGCTTAATAAACCCCCACTGCTCCTGCAGTCACGTTCACGACCTCTCCGTGCAGCGAACTGGGGGTGACCTTGTCGACTCTGATGTGCACCAGCAGGAGAAAGGGGCATGAGTTTCATTTCGCCTCGTTCGGCTTCCACCTCTGTCCAGGATGATGTCAGCTGTTTTCATTTCTGATTATCTTGTGGTCATATTACTTGGATATGAGCTCCCTGAACCTTGGCATTCGATTGGAAAATAGACTTTGGAGTTCAGTTCCTTCCGTTTCTTTCCCTCTTGTGTGCGTCTTTTTTTTTCTTCTTCTTTTTTTCCATTGCGGAGATTTCGGTCTCTCTCTTCTGCTGGCCATGGTTATGTGGAAGCTTTTGGGCAGGAAGGCGGCCAAGTGGCATGCTGGTCCCTTTAGGCTTTCCATTAAAAAAAAAAATTGGATGGTTTCTATGTGAGATATACCCCCACTGACCTATTATTGAAAGCTGTTTGGCTTAGATCTGCATGTTTTAGAGAGTGGACTCTCTTTGGATGGGGATCTTCATAATACACTTCTTAGGCCAGCAGGCCTTCACTACATTTTAGAAAAGGGTGATGTTATTATTATTATTATTATTATTATTATTATTATTATTATGTAAAGGTGCATTTCAGTATACTCAGTGACACCTTACAGACAAGTATCACATGTTATATCCTTATATCCTGATAAACGTGTATTATGGATATCATCTGTACTTGAAGTGCACGTTCAATTAAAAAATTAACCTTTCTAAACGGCTCCAAGTTATGAAGCTGTCTGACATCACAATTTTGAATTTCAAAAATGCATGGGAGTGCAGGAAGGCAAAATTAGGGTTTTTTTTACATTTTTGTCCTTGTTTTTTGCATGTTGTCTTTATTTTCACCCCAGTTTAGTCATATCCAGATGTTTATGATGGCCAGCATTACAGTGGTTGATGAGTGAAAGGGAGGCCATTCAACCATCCAGAAAGTACAAGGTCAATTATTTGCATTCTTATACTCCTGGTCATGGATGGCTGTAGCAACTAGGGCCAAGGCTTAGAGACCTAATGCCAGTTTGGACGTTAAAACGGCCCTTTTAAGTCCCTTTAATTCTTATAACCCCCAGGTAAAGATTCATGTTTTATAACAGCATTGATATAATGTTTACTGGAAGTTTGTATCCTAAATATATTTTTTGGCATCTAAAATAAAAAGGGGCTCTTCTACTTAATCAGTGGCACTTTAATTATTAAGACTGTATATTAGCCGCCGTCACAATGTAATGGAGTCACCTTGGACTGAACCAGTTTTTTTGTTTATTTGTTTGTTTGTTTGTAAATGTGCATGTAAAATGTTAAAGCAACATTGCATTGACTGAGGAGCAGTTCTTACATTTGGCATTTTTTTCCAGAAAGAAGATACCACAGCTTGCCCTCTTGTTTTCTTCTGGCTCGTGTTTCCTAGGTTTCTAAATTTGCAGGATTAAAGTTCCCCCGGATGAACTTTCCACGAAGCACAATAAACCACTTCCGAAAGCAAATTGCTTGTTTTACTCATGCTTGATGTGACCACAGCTTGATGAAGATGAAAAGCTTGATTTTGTTCTTACTGACTTTAAAACCAGTGCTAGCAGCTTGGCCAGCTGGCTTGTGGGCTAGGAACTGAGCCTGGTTCTTTAGTTACTGAAAGCATGGAACTGAGCAGTTTGAATTGAATATCAAACCATAGCAAACAGATTTCATTTGTCTCACATCTGTTTAAGTTCCCTGAGCTGATTGACAGCTTTGTATTCATAACACTGTTGAGAGGGGGGCTAAGGCTGGATAGCTTTAGCAGAACCACACGCCAGACCCATCAATTGAATGCAGGGATCCATCGAGGGAAATATTAACACTGTAAACACGCACACTCAATCACAGAAAAAAAAAAATGATTGAAAATACAGTTTTAGGAATAACACTTACATGATTTAGTGAATGCACCTGTAGTGTTCCCCCCACAGCTTGATTTCTCAATGGTGAAGACAGAAAAAGCATGAGAGCAGCCTCAGCCTTTGCCAAGCAGGCACCTTACTTTAACACTGCAGTGCTGCAGCATGTGAGATTTGCGTTTTCCATAAACACTCACTCCACTGCCTCCCAAAATGAACGAAACTCACTGTTCAGTTTCAACATCAATGCTCCTGGTCAACTCTAAGAGTAGCTGATATCTGATATCCTCCAGTTGGCTGAGTTTTGCAATGAAAATATGCTGTTTTCCCAGCATGCACACCAGTCCAGGCGACCCAAAGGAGCTGCAAGCCCTCGAGTCAAACATCTCATTGACCATCTCCCATCATATCACTATCATGTACCTTCATAGATCCAACAGGCCAAAGTCAACATAATCTAACGTTAGAGGAATCAAAGGCATATGCTCCTCATTAGCCCTCAGTAAAGGGGGTTATAACCTGAACTATGACATGTATAGAAAATCAGCCACGCATAGAACATCAGGTTTAAAGTGTAATCGTAGTGCTTATCTAACATGTAGCTTTATCACTTGTCAGTATTCAAAACTGCAGCATGCCAGCTTTTTTGTTTTGATGTTGTTCTCACTAGGGTTGTCCAAAAAAATCTATTCTCAGTGCTAATCAATACCAGGCAGCCCCTCCTCTGGCTACCTGGAGGACCCAATGTTTACATGACAGCCTCATAACTCGGCCGGGGAACAACCTAGCACCGCAAAATTTTACACAGACCCTCAGCTCCCTCAGACCTATAGAACATGGCTGGCAGCGAAGATCTCCTCCCGGCGCGTCGATCCCAAGAGCAAAGACTTTCCGAGCCGTTACATGCCAGTAGATCTCCATTTGAACTTGTTTGCTTCCTAACCCATGGTGATCCCGTTATTCGCCCAAAACCTTCCCCCATTGATCTCTGCGGAGGGAAAAAAAAGCATCTTGCGCCTTTAAATACACTGCCAGGTTCTGAGTCTGCTAATAATAATAATAATTATAATACATTTAATTTATAAAGTGCTTTTCAAAATACCCAAAGATGCTGTAGAGTTTTGAGTAGACAAAAAAAACGGAGCATTTTGTTTGTCTAATCAAATCTAGTGCCGCAAAATTTTATAGGGACCCTCAGCTCTCCTCCACAGAGAACCAGTGCACACTCCTGAGCACACTTCAATGTTTTTATTTTAAAAAGTTCGTGTGTTTGTTTTTTTTCCCCCTGTAGAATCGAAAATAGTATCGTATCGATACTTGTTGTTGTCGTGACAGTGTCGTGACAAGCCTAGTTCTCACTAGGGCTGGTGGTCTGGTGGTTAGGGAGTTGCCCCTGTGATTAGAAGGTGGTTGATTCGAATCCCAGGACTGGCAGTAGCACCTTTTGAGGTCTCCTTGAGCAAAGAACAGTCCCCATACTGCTCTCGGGTTCCTGGCCACCCTGTGCTTCATGCGAGTGAAAGGGTTAAATGGAGAGAATAATAACACAGTGTACTGGGTGATTTCAAGCATGACTGTAAGGGCCACTTTACTTGAATTACTTTACTAATGCAAGGCCATCACGTTGTCTGGAGGGACGTAACAAAAGCAAGCAGAATGTTTTGGTTCAGTTTGGTGACATAACTGATCATTAAATGCTTTTGTTTCCTACCCCTGGCCATTACATCCCACCCCACTGCCCTTGAGAGTGCGAGGTCTGATTAGATTTGATTTTATTAGATTTAATCTTACATTTTTTTGCCTCAGTGAAGAACTCGGCCAGGACTCTCTAGATGCTTAAATGCTTAGACAATCTTAGTTTTTTGAATAAATGAATAAATTCATTTGTATTTTTGTTCAACCCCGTAACTCCTGAAAATTTTGGTTGAGCTCTAGTGAAAAGCCTAAACTTTTGAAACAAAAAAAGAAATAAAAAAGAAATAGTCCCAGCATAATTTGGGCACCCTGTCACGACTTCTCATCCATTCTTTGATGAGGTACACAATTCATGAATACACAAAATCAAGCCATTTTACTTTACTGTCCCAATTCTCAGTGCTTTCCTATAGAATTCCTTTTTCTACATTAGGTCATTTGGAAGTGTGCACCCTTCCTTAAGTACACTATTCTAATGAACAATATCAAAGTGAAAGGGTTTGTGTGGTAGGCGTAGACTACATGGAGGTGTTCAGTTATACATCTCATAACTTTTGGATTGTACCATATGCACCAACTGCCATCTATACTGGGTAAATTTTTCTTAACACAGGTCAACAGGTAAGATAAGTTTATGTGGGTTTTGTAATGTTTTTCATGCTGATTTTAAATCTGTGTTTAGTTTTTTCCCGCATGTACAGCTTTTGTGACGAAGCTAGTTATGTATTGCATGATAGTGGGTATAATTAGCATATAATAATCATCTGCTGAGCGTTTTAGAAGAAACAGTGGTAGCTGACTGACACTTGTCATTATATCTATGCCACAGTGTCGCCTGTCTGACTTCACACTGAACATATTGAAACAGTTACTTGATTGGTGCCTGTGGTTTAATAAAAAACACATGCAAGTCTATTGCAAATGTAATATTACTCAAATAAACTAAAAGCGGGTCTGAAATCAGCATGAAAAACTGGTTTAGATATTTAGATATATCTTCTATTCAGACTAGCTCATATTGACCCTGTTCCTACTTCCACTCTCCTGCACAGTGAAACTTGGGCCAGTTAAAATATGTGATTTATGTCTCCTTTCGCTGTGTGTGGTGAGAGATTTCCTCCACTAAAGTCCCGTGTCACTGTTCGGGTGGTGAAGTTGGAGCGGCTGTGGGTGTTAATCTAGGGGAAGTGCTGTGGAGTTTGCCCCAAATCTCTCCTAAAATCTCTGAAAGTGCTGGGGCGTCTGCATGAGAGTGTTAGCAGAGAAGGAATCTGTGCACAGAGATTCAGGATGTTATAAATACCTTCGATTTTCCATCGTGCTTTATTTAGAGGGAAAATATTCAAAGCCTTAGAGTCTGATGGTGGAGAATGGTGTATCATTTGTCTGGGGGAAAAAGGGGCGCAAGTTGTCTCATTCTATTCAGCGAGTATCCTGAGGCTGTCCACAAGTATAATATTTTGTGCATCCCACCTGGAGTGCAACAAATTTCATTTCATTCTCTCCCATTATTCTCATTCCTACACCTTAAAGCCTCATGACTGCATGCTGTGCAGTTCACAAAATGTATATCTTTCTGATTGTGAGAAGGCAAAGCCAAGTCTGCAAATGATCTGACCTGCGGAGTAACGATACTATTAGACTGAAAGCCATTGCATCACTCAGCCAGCACCTCTTCTCCTGCACCTCCCGCTGATGACCTCATAGTTAACTTCTCCTCTTTAACTCTAGACGAATACGGAAGCCTTAAGAACTTTCTCACAAATGCAGCAAGAGTGAAAAAGTTTTCAGGCACTTTTTTGCGACTTCCACTGCATCTGTCCATTTCAGAATTAAAATATACTGTTTTTGACTTTGGACTATTTTCATACGCATGAATTAAAATATTATAATTTCCTGACAGAACAGCTGGTAGCCTAGTGGTTAGGGTGTTCGCCCCGCAATCAGAATATCATGGGCTCGATTCCTGAGACCGCCAGGCACCTCTGAGGTACCGTCCCCACACACAGCTCCCCGGGCATCGTGTTCCTGGTTGCCCCCTGCTTCACTTGTTGAATATGCTCAATGCAGAGGTTGAATTTTGTGCTGTTCACACTGTGTGTTGTGGTGTGTTCACGTATGACAGAATGGTCACTATCACTTTTTTTTGTGTATTTGTGTATTCTATTACACTAATGTATACAAACACAGACACTTGTGTATATGTATCACCTTTGCTATGTATTATCATCAAACATAATTTTAAACATTTTTCCAGACAGCCTATTCCAATTGAAACAATATTTTGATGACTAAAACCCTTGACACTATATGGTCAAAAGTATTGGGACACTATTTTTCAGTGTTTGGGCTAGACCCCTTACCTCCAGCGAAGGACAATCTTAATGCTTCAGCATACCAAGACATTTTGGACAATGTCATTATCTTTGTGGCCACGGTTTGGAGAAAACCCTTTTCATTTCCAGCATGACTGTACCCAAGTACACAAAGCAAGCTCCATAAAGACATAGCTGGATAAGTTCAGTGTGGAAGAAATTGATGGGCCCCCTGGAATACAAATTGTGAGCCAGTCCTTCTCGTCCAACATCAGTGTCTGAACTCATAAATGTTCTACAGAATAAATTTGCACAAATTCCCACAGAAACTCCAAAATCTTGTGGAAAGCCTTCTGATGAGAGTGGGAGCTGTTATAGCTGCAAAGTCGCTGGTGTAATGGTCTGATGTGCCAATACTTTTGTCCATATGGTGTATCTTAGCCATCCAATCCCTGGTTTAAAATCTGAAAACTGCTATGTAAGGCTGACATCCAGACTTACACATTGATATGATTGATTAAAATGTTTATAGCAGGATATCATTTAAAAATCCAACAAAATGTTGTGGAAAATAGTCACACTCTCCCCGCTGTGCCTTCAGGAGAACCTGGGAGCGCTTCACATTTTCATTTTAACTTCAACAAAGGAGAGAGTGCTGAAAACTGAGGTTTTAAAACTTATTACTATGTCTGATTTCTTTTTTACTTTTATTTGTTATAAATTATATATTTGCAGTGTGATTGACTGGCTGCATTGTTGGATTAATCACACAGCTCAGACCTTTACTTAATGTTTGGCTAAAATTGAAAAACTACAATATGAATCTAGATTTTATCATATGACCCTTTATAATCCTGTTCAATCTTTATAGCTTTATACCATTTATACCATTTTCTCATGCAGAGTTTGTCAGATTAATTTCATATATAAAAATGCATTTAATATCTATGTAAAGTCAGATTTAAATGAAATAAAACAAAATATAATACAAAATGAACAAAGGATATCAGGGTAAAAAGACCAGGGTAAGATCAGGGTAAATGGCCAAACTGTTTGTTCTCTTGCTTGCATAAAAACGAATCAGACATAGAATGGATTGATATGGGAAAAATATTCAAATCAAATTAAAAACATTAATACTTTGTTGCCATTGTTTTCAATTACAGCTTTGTTGTTTACAATTAACTGTAAAAAAGAAATAAGCTTTTTGTAGTGGTTCGGTTCCTCTTGGATTAAAGCCAGGGAAGCACCCTGATCTTTTCTTACAAACCAGTCTTGTGTTGTTTTGGCTGCATGTTTGTGGCCGTTGTCTTGTTGAAATGTCCGTCTTTTTCTCAGATGCGTTTTCTTGGCAGATGAGATTAAATTCTCGACTAATATCTCTCAGTGCATCACTCCATTCATGTTTCAATCCTATATTCTGGGAATCTGCCCCTATCATGATGCTCCCACCTTCGTACTTCATTGGGAACATAGTGTTGTTGTGATAAAACCTTTCCTCTCCAAACAAGAGCTAAATCATTGCTAAATCATTGCTAAAGACTTTGTCTGATCAGAGTACATTGTTGTAAAAGAGCCATCTAAGTTTGTTTAAATGCTTGTATGCCAATTTGAAACTTGTGTCTTTGTAACTGTTTTATAGTCGATGTGTGTACTGATGAAATTACCCTACAGAAACACTTATAATAAGTATAGTGTATAACCGAATGGAACTACAGATTTCTTCAGAATTCAATTAGATTAATCAGAAACAGCAAAACTGAAATATCACTTCTAAAGCAAATTTGTTCACAATTAGACCACATAAAAAATTAAGCACATGGCTGGAGTTTTTCCTTATTGGACACATTCTCACCTACTAAAAGTACTGTGTGTGGTTTAGGCATAGAGTGGCAACCAGGTAAAATGAGCAGGAGGCACAACATGACACGGTCACGAGATTCCTTGAATTTGTCAGATGTTTTTGGCGTCGGCTCGTAGTGAATCTTGTTGTCTCTGCGGTTAGACATTGTTTTAATGTCTAGAAAAGTTCTGGATGTCAGTGTATGTATTAACGGGACTCAATTCTTGCTTCTTATCGTCTAACTGCAATGAAACTGACCTATAGGTTTTCTAGTTGTGAGAGTAAGGAATTGAAGTGTGAGTCCAGATACAGACCTTTGCCGTTTAAGGGGTTAAGAGTGTTGAACGATGGGAAGGACAGGAGGTGAGTAGAGTACAGACTCCACAATCAGTCACTCTAGCATTTGTCACTCCCATGTGAACCTTATTTACCCAGAATGTATTGGCCTGAGAAAGCCCGACTCAGAGTGAGTTCTCTATGGAATTGTTTATGAGTAAGTAAATCTATCATCTCTGGAATACCAGAAAGCTCCCAGCGAGTGAAAATGGCTCGCCTTGTATTGCGATGACCACTCAAAATGTCTTCACCTTGTCCTGGACCAACAGCTGTGTGTGGGATGGAGTGAAGGTTGTTTCTGATGAGTGCAAGGAACTTTTTTTTAAAGAACCACCACATCATGTAAAGTTTCAATACAAATTGAAAACTTTTCTTAGAACTGTGCATCTGATCCATAAACCATGTTTTTAATGCATAATAAATGGCCATGAGCAGAAAAAATAACAGTTTTGTCCAAATATGATTGAAGCATGGGCAGCGGCATGAAACATGACCCATGCCTTCGCAAAATGCTTACATGACTTCATTAAAGTGTTTTGTTACATCCATAAAAAGTATTCATGATAAGAATTATGCACCATCTCCTTCTAAATAGTCTCAATGTATCTGTTACAGGACTCGTTTTGCATGTTCTGTCATACTTTATTTGTACATTCCCTTCTTCCCCAGCCCCAAAAGATGAAATGAATGGGATACAGTGTCACAGAATTAAGTTTTTATTTTAATCCTTGCTTTTTTGGACTTGTGGTTGATTTTCAGCTGTGGGCTGTAAAGTTCTGGTAAAACATTTTATATCTGGGCCTGGAAAACTTTTAAATTATGATTTAAGTATAAATCATGTCCTCCGCACATGCGTCGTTTACTGAGGGGGGGCACCATTTATCCTACTCAAACAATTTTACCTTTCTTTTGGGAAAGTCCTGGATGCAAAGTTTAATGTCAGGTTTTGGAACCCTGTAATGTAAGCTCTGTTTCTTTCTGCTGCATTGGTGTTGGTTCAAGATCCGAGTTATCTGATAAAACTGTTAATGTAGGATGATAGCCACTTCATCTAGCTAGCAGAAAGAAAGGAATTCAGAGACACCAAAGGTAGCAAAGACATTTGTTAGCATTTTCTATGGTTATGATATCATGCTAATATATATTTCTTCAACCACAGATGTCTAGTTTTTGTCATATCTGAAGTACTGTGTATTCATAATCTGACCATGAGAAGTGTTCAGTCCCCACTATTATAAATATAACAACTTTGTTTTGACTGTACCTGGATCACTCCTCTGACCACCACTTTTTATACAACAACAGTAGGCCTATTGTGCTGAAACCTTTTTTTTACGTTTTTGTTCACTTTACAAAATTATAGTATAAAAGTAAGCCATATGGTTAAATGTACCAAATCCAAATGAATCCCTCTCGTATTTACGCAAGTAAACAACAATAATAGCCTACATTGCCTTCTGCAGTTGACACCCCAGGGAACAGTGCCTTCATTCTGAATCATGATCTGCAAAATCTCTTTGTTTAATTTCTGAAAGTGTTAAACTGAGGGCTGTTGATCATGAATGCTAATCAGAACTGGCAGAAATTGTGTTTTATTGTAATTATTTAGAATAACAAAGCTTATTTTTTACAAGAACATTATCATTTTACTCTGTGTTACCAAGCGCAATAGAAAGGTTTTGAGTTTAATCACACCAGACAGTGTCAAGTGGCAGCTCATTTTAAACAGCACCCTTGCCACCAGCAGACCAAGCCGGACTAAGGCCTGGCCGGGACAGTGTGATTTTTATTGATACTAAAAACAGCCCCCTTCTTTGTCTTCTTTCCTTTCCCAGTGGAAAATGGTAGAAAAAGTTTGGAGGGCTAACCTGGCAGCTCTCTCTTGGCGTCGGGGGTTGTGGTAGACTTCACTATATCACTGTCATTATCTCGTGGTTCTCCTCTGCTCTCATCCGTTGAAAGGAGAATGTTTATTTTATGCTTAGCTTTTGACTTTGGACAGCAGCATTGCTTCCTGCGTAACAGCTCAACATGGGGCCCTCGAAGGACCGCTTTTCTTTTTGATTGCCATACAGCATTTCCGCAGTGAAAGATGGATATGTACTCAGTCTTTTTGTACATGCTGTAAAAGTGTATTGGAAGCTTCTCGTCTTCGTCATGGGGCTTGTTTTCACTTGCGAGCATATGTTCCAGCTACAGGTCTGATGCAATGCATGTTATATGAAAAAACACTCAAACGAATTCTTGTCATGAGTAACTTTTCCTTGAGACCAAGTTTCAGAAATACCACTTGGCAGTGGGTAATAATGCTGAATATCGTTTAAACGTTATGAATATTTTGCAAAGTGTCCATTTATGCATGAAATGCGCCTCAGTATATAAAATATTCCCCTAAAATATATTCATTCTGGTCTAAATAAATAACAGGGATGAAGGTAAAGTTTGACAGACATGATAGAAGTATGGGAGAGCCATTGGAGCAGAACTTTGTTCGGCTGTCATTCACCTCATGATGAGTCTGTACGAGATGTCAATCACAAAGTTTGTTTCCTCTCAATGCCTTTCAAGTCATTCACTTGCCAACTGTTTATTTTGGCGTACCTGCAGGCATGCAGTAGTCCTCCGGAAAGCTAATGGAGTGTGTGTATGTTTGGGATGAAAGAGTTTGCTCCCCACTGTGATTAAAGTTGCTGAGTATTTGATTTGGAGTAAGCTCTCATTTCATCCTGCTTTAATTTGATAGTGGCTTTTGATTTAAGGAGAGCACTGGAAGACTTTTCCCATCAGTGCATACTTATACGTGTGTTCAGTAGTTGAAACATTGCGTTATTTATACACAGTGATACATGATAAGCACCCCATGTAGTGTCACATGCATTAGAACATCCATGAGGAGAACCATCAACATGATACAACTTTAAGATTCCACCCTATGAAAACTTCAGGAAAGCTAAGGTCTTGCCATTGGCTAGAAATTCATTATTACAAAGACTGGGAATAGCCATTACACTGCTTAGCCGGCTTAATGTTTATTACGGTTCCTAATCGTTCTCCGCTTCAAGCACACTTCCCTTTGATACACAGCGATGACATCAGTTCTTCTCCTGAGCATGATATCATCTCACTTGAACTTAAAAAGCGTGGTAGACATATGCGGTTGCTCAGCTATCAAGTCAATAAATTTTGTAATCCCACTGCAGCTGTAGTGTGGGAGTGGATGGTTGTAATGGATTTGAAGGCAGCGCTCCCCATACCAGAGCATGCTGTTCATTACACAAGATTTTTAATCTTCTCCCAGTTTTCTAATCAAATATGACAGTGATGTCCAAGAGACCAATAAGAGCTAATACCACTTTAATAAAAATTCAATGAGGACTGCCTCAGAGGAGCCATATCATAAAGCTGTAGAGTCCCGCCACTGTACTGTTTCAGACATGATATCACTTTATTAGACTAAGCTGATGATGGCTTGGGTTGTTTGAAAGACTTGAATCCATGCAGTACAATATCCACTATGTTAACCAAGAATAAGACCAGCAGAAGTGGGAGTGTTTCAGTAATATAAATGATCAAGATCATCAAAATAACGACTATAAATTGAATGCCGCACAGTACTGCATTGCATCTCTTTGATGGACTGCATTTAAAGGTCTATTTAAAAGGTTATTGGTTGATCAGTACTTAACCGGGAATTGTCAACACTCTTAAAATGAATACTTTAAGTGGTCTGTGGCTTGTCTTGGCTGCTTGGATTCAGTAAAAGCCTTTTGCAAATATGGTTCTTTAAAGAACCATCCATCAAAACATTCTTTAGGGAACCAAAGGTGATCCTCCAGCAAGTCCAAGTTGAAATGAAAGGTATTTCAAATAGACGGATTTGTAGAACTGATACCTGACTAAAATTAAACTATATCAGTTACACATACTTTAGGACATAGATTTAGAAAATCAGCATTGACCACTGTCAGGGCACCGACAATGTCAAGACAGAAAAAAACAGGTATTATCATTAGATTTTTCATTTTTTATGCATTGTATTTTTAGCACTAAACTCTATTCAATAAATCACATTTTAAAGTCTTAAGTACCATCCCCCAGAGGAACATATGGGAATGTCTCCCTCTCTTCCCTCACTGAATGTCCTTCACTAAGCAGATGTTTTGAATGAACTTCATTGAAGTTCCCAGAGATTTTTTTTTCTTTACCGGACTGAATTGCTGCGATTTAGGTTCCAGATCTTTTCGCCCCTGTTTGATGAGACTGTTTCATCTCACTTGTATGGGTCACGTAATATGAACTGCGGAGTCAGGACTTGAATAGAAATGCAGAAAAAGAGAGCGAGACAGAGAGAAAGAAAGAAGGAGCGAGAGAGAATGAGAATGCCTGTGGTGGTGGATCTGGATATGGAAATCTTTGGCCATTTAGTCATCCACAAGTTTTTCCAAGGTGACCATTGTAAGTGCTAGAGCTGGAGATGTGGATACTGCAGGCCAGGCCAAAACTAAGATTAGCTGAAGGGGAAGAACGACAGAAAACAGAGTGTGTGAGTGTGTAAATGTGTGAGTGTATGAGTGTGTGTGTGTGTGTGTGTGTGTGTGTGTGTGTGTGTGTGTGTGTGTGTGTGTGTGTGTGTGTGTGT
>JBBPDC010000011.1:13435239-13450188 GCA_037974485.1 Hemigrammopetersius urotaenia | reverse complement strand
CATGGACTCCTGTCTGCCTGCCTGTTCCTTCCCACGAGGTAAATCACGAGGGCCAATACCATCCAGCCCTCGTGACAGCTACTCTATTTTAATGCTACTCCCTAAAATGTAGTTGAATTGCTGATCATTTTGCGTGTGCGTGCACATGTGTTTGTGTGGTAGACAAACCATTGTTCTGTAATTCTGCATACTCATTTCAAGATCATTCACTTTGTATACTCTCTCCCTCTCTCTCTCTCTCACATACACCACATAATCCCACACTTACTGGCTCAATCTGCAGAGCTCTCGGACAGCACGCTCGGAGGAGGATAGAGAAACGCTGTGGGATGCTTGGGGCATGTGGAGCGAGTGTTCACGCACCTGCGGAGGAGGAGCTTCATATTCCCTTAGACGCTGCCTTAGCTCCAAGTAAGCAATTTTTAATGTTCACACTTATCACATATTCTCTTTCACATTCACCTCGTCTGTTTCATTTTGACAGGAAAACTCGACCCCAAATTCAGATAAAGTTGGGACTATATGAAAAACGTGGAAAAAAAAAACACTGTTTTTCTAAAAAGAAAACTTTACTTTTATTTCATAGCAATTTGAAGCCAATATTTTCCTGGATTTGTCTGGTAAACTTTTAAAAAAATTAATTTGTTACTATACATCAATTCCTGCATTTCAAGCGTGCAACACCTCCCAAATAATTGTGACAAGGGAAATGTAGGCATTGTAATGAGGTAAAAAAAATAAATAATGGTGTGATTTTAAACAGCTGATGTCAACAGGCGATTTCAGTGTGCAGAGAGCCAGTGAGTTAGTCTAAGCTGAACACCTGTGATCTCTGATCCCTCAGACGGTGCTACATCAAGAACCGTCATTCATCAAAAGCTGATATAACCACATGGTATAAGGTTTACTATGGCAAGCCTTTGTCAAGCAGACTTACATTCATGAATGCCACTTAACACTTTATTGTGCAAAAATAAAGACGTATGTTATCCAAAAACAGTGTCCACTTCTCTGGGCTTGGAGACATCTCTGATGGATCATCACACAGTGGAAACGTGTATTGTGGTCAGATGAATCTTTTTGGAAGAATTGGATGCCGTCTGCTCTGGGCCAAAATGAAAACAACTATCCAGACTATTTTCGGCAATAAGTCCAAAAGTGCCCTTGGCAATGGTCATTCATACTTCTGTGATTTTAGAGCAACATATACTGCCTTCAGGACAACATCTTTTCCAGGGACATCCATGCATTTTTCAACAACACATTCTGCACAAATTACAAAGGCATGATTGTGGAAGAACAGGGTGAAAGATACTGGACTAGCCTGCCTGCAGTCCTGAGCTTTCCCCAATAGAGAATGTGTAGAAATGTTGAAATGACTGTTGCACATCGTAACATTTTTTTAAGGAATGATATTAAAGAGCACCTGAAATGCTTCAGTGCTTCGCATCCTCAGTGCTAATATGTCTTTTTAGTGTTGAAAAGGAACAACAACATTACATTGCTTATACTTCCCATCATGGTAAAATCCCTGTAAAATGTGTCTTCTTTGGCTTTTTTGCATTATTAACAAATCCATCAACAACTAGCTTTGACACACACACTGTCAACACCTGTTGAAACTTGCTCTTGAATTATTCAGAAATGAAATGCACAGTCATCCAACTTAAAAGTAACATTGCCTGCTCTGTTCATAAGAAAGGAATGCTTTGGACTGTGCAAAAATATCCTCTTGGGAAATTAATTCACGCTCAACTGTACACGTCCCCGAAGTCCCTCGAAAAATTACACCATAATGAAAACATCCATTGACAATTTGTAGAATGCACTTAAAGAAGTCAGGTGTAATCCTTCAATTCTAAAATTCTCGACTGGTTCCCATTAAGATCCTTTGTGATGGAAGTTCTTCCCTCGCGCCGCGTGGTTCAACATGCGCCAAATGGATGTGGACGCGCCCCTAATGGCACGAGTAAATCTCTGCTTGAACACTTCTCCCTAGGGCTGTAATAGAAGTGCTCAAAATACATTTTATGTGACTGTTAAAGACTCCTTGTGGGTCAAGAAAGCCCCTCTGTTGCTTGTGTTTCCCAGGCAAATGGGCTCCAGCCGACGTCTGTATTTCAGCAGATGACATGGCTGGTAAAACGAGCAGACTTGATTATCGACAGCACATAAAGCACATTCAAATCACAACCCACTCCATGCAGCGGTGATTCAAGAAATTCATTTAAGAGGGGGCTGTGCTTACAATCAGGAAGCCAATTATAGAGATTGCTGGGGCATGGGAGGCTGCTTTCTAAAGACTGTCACATTTATTGGCTGGGGAATATCTGTGCAATGTACTCATGGATTCCATGCTTTGTGGTATGCAGATCAAATAAGAGGTGAGGTCCTTTTGTCTAGAGATTTGTGCAATGCTACCACGTCGACGAGATGATACACGTAGGATGTACTACAACTAAGATACTAGTGTATTACCCTTATACATATGGAGGTCAAACTGGATGCTGTATTATACTCTTAAAAATACTGGTGCCCAAAAATAGTTAATGGAACCTAAAGAAGAGATATTATTGCTTTTGCTTTGCTGAAGAACTGAACACAAAAATCATTTTTTACAAAAAAGATATGTGTAGAAGTACATTAAAAGAACATTGTGTATATCATGCCAGAGCTTTTTTTTCTAGAACCATATATCCAATCCAAAAACCATTTCAGAATTCTTCATTTGGAAGGATACACTGCAGGTGTACATTTTTCACATCAGTTCAGATTGGTTATGATTACTTAGCAATGATTTACTTCATTATAAAATATAAAATTTGATGTAGACACATTATTTTTTTTAATATGCTGAATACACAAATGTGCTTGGAGAAACGATTTACATCATTGTGAAATGTATATAATATCAAGGTTGATACAGCTTGGTAATTTAATTTAAGTTAATCTCTTAATTGTTTTTTAATTTGAATTTTTTTTAATGAAGATGCAAGATCTCTGTCTTTTGGGCTCATCAAGTTGTTGCATAAAATCAGCTGGACATTACAGTGGGTAAAGATTTCAAATCTTTCATTAGCAGTTGGGTTTTAGAGTTAGACCAGCTTGGCTAGTGATAATAGAATTTGCAACTTTTTCCCTCCACCAGAGAGCCTTTTGTTTGTCTAGTTAGTTTTTGATTCTAACTCAAAATGACAAAATGCGGGGGTCTGGCTTCCATGTGCCCTCAGCCCCCCAGGCCTTTACCATTCCTGCGAACCCATAGCTCATTACACATTTCTGATTACGCTACATGACCTGCGTGGCGATCATGATGTTGGACTCTGTTGAAATTGGACTGCACGTTGCCTTGGTCTGTTATTCTTTATATGGCTTCTTTACAAACTGAAAATGGTTCTGCTTGGCCCAAATACCCCTCCCCCCACCCCTTCACCGACCCCCACTCCAAAATGAAGGAGCATTTCTGCCTTGCGGTTTGATTATACAGAGCACTTTTCATTAAGGCATCAGTGTGTGAGTGAGAGCCACTCGGTTGAGTAAAAACCTCAAGTTGAAATGGCAGTAAAATTGACCTCTATGATTTCATGTTAAGAGTTGTTTGAGGTTCAGGCCTTTACGAGGAGCTGCGGTTAGGTTTCTGAGTGTGGGGGGGGGGCGTGTTTGTGTGAACTGACAGGCCTTGTGGGGGGGTTGTGAGTTTGGAATGTGGGTAAAGCGGGCATTCATCGCAGGGGAATGGGGATCAGTTAGCCTAGCCTTGGTTGCAGATCAAAGCTCTATTAAGAGAACCACACAAGGCCCTTGTGTGCTACTGAGGGAGCACTGTAAATATTCCTGCAACACCTCAGCCCAAAGCCCCGGAGCAGAAAAACATACACACTCAAACACACATATATACACACATTTGGAAGGCTTTCCAGGGCCAGTGATTTGTGTATACACGCACATATGTGTGTCAGAATCTGTCAAACGTACCAGTACATATTATCAGAATCAACATCACATTCTGACAGCTCCATACCACACACACCCACACACCCACACACACAGTCACAAGTGCTGGGTGGCGTTTTACCGTATCTGGTGATATATGAATTATCATTAAATGGCCCACATGTTAAGTTTTTGTGCATATTTGTGTAGATTTATATACCAAAACCTATCATGAGTTTAATTTTTCTTGATCCTTCTAGGTGAACAGTCTGGTTTTGTTACTGTTGTTTCGTTACAAACTGCCATAAAGAAATGATCTAGGCTGTGATGTTAGTTTTCATGAAATCTTAAAAAGTGAGTGAGCACACAGTGGGCTGTTTTGCAGCTTGGTTTGGACTGTAAGATTAGACTTGGTTAGACTGGAAGTAAACTAAACAGTGTTTTCAAACAACTCTTTTATTTCAGAAAAGTGGGGGAAATTCACTTTTGCGTGCAACAAGTTCTTTAATGAAGTTAATGAACCCGTACTGAAAACTGCTACTCTATGCTAAAGGAATGTCTCACAAACCTTACAGAGCTTGTTTTGATTAGACCGCTTTGTTCTGTACTGCTTCTCTTAAAATGACACCAAAGGGAAGCTTACACAGTATTGTAAACATTAACCAGACAGAAAGAATATTTCCAGAGAGAACTCACTATTTGTTTAGCTTTTATGTATTTTATGAGTTTCTATGTATTTTATGTATTTTATTAAGAACCCTGCAAATGGCATACATAGAGGCATTCAGTTAAGTAATCACCGAAACTAGAAATGAATATTGTTCTATGACACCAGTGTTAGTATATTCATATAAACAAAATAGGCCTTGATACTCACGCACACATACACACAAACTTGGACCACAGTGATTTTACACTATGCACAGTATTCTATACACCTTTACTTCCCTTACTCTTTCTCTCCTGTAGACCCACATGGTTGATTCTTTGGGTAACTATTATGTAAACACTCCTCGTAATTATAGAAACACGAATAGGAAAGTGCCCTTAATCCTATAAAAGATTTTTAAAATTCCTTTAATGCTCTTTTTTTGTCTAAATAGTAAAAAATTATGCTCTTGCCTATTTTTTATGTCTTTGTGGTATCATGCATTAGGCTTTTGGTCAGGTGAAATGAATATCCGGCAAGAAAATCTTCTTTCTTTCATTTCAAAGAGTGGGGATAATTCGTTAAAATAAAACAATTAAATACACAAGACAGCCAAGCAATGGAGAAATGAGAGATTAAGAAAATGGCTCAGCTTGACAGACCAATAGTGTGCTACACTGAGGGGAAAAAGTAGGCCTACATTGTGGTTACTTGTTGGAAGTGTATATTTTGGTTTTGCCTCAAGTCCGTGCCAAACTCACAAAGCCCACTCTTGGACAAAGTGTTTATACCAGTCTCAGATCTTCCAATAAAAACATATTTCTTGCATTTACAATCAGTAAACCAAGAAATTGAATTAGAAGTTGAATGCAACACTTACAGTAAGTGCTGAAACCCTAATCAGCAGTAATCGTAAAGTAACGTAGTAATATTTTAGTGGATGGCGTCCAAAGCTGTGGTTGAGTGGTCATGCAAGTCAAGGTCATATGATGCCAATTAGTCATTGGCCAGCTCAATGAGGCATGCTAACAACACATGCTATGTCGGACCACCCTGCGTGTGTTCTTTACACGGACCCAAAAACAATTCCACACTTGAGATTTCAGAATGGAACTGTTTCAAGTACACTGTCACACCAAACCAGCTCAGTATGTATTGTGTTCATTTCATATGCAACTGATTGAATTGTACTGATAGATTTATAAGGTTGTACATATGGCAGTGGTGTGTGGGACAGTTAAGTGTCATACACTACTGGGATTAATATTGAAGTGTTTGTGTGTGAGTGGTGCAGGTTTGGATTCAGTGTTTTCTGTGACCTTACTGTCAAGGCCGAGCTCCATCACAGACTCTGAGAGACAGGAACATGTGTCATTGTTTTGATGTATTTTATTTCATCTTTATATTAGTCAAGACGTTATTATATACTCATTGTTTGAACAGCAGAGCTCCTGGACTTTTCAGTCTAGGCTTCTGTCTTTCTTTCTTTTGTTTGTTCCATTGTTCATTCATTCGTTTGTTAGCTTGTTCTTTCTTTCTCTTTCTTTCTCATTTTTATACATTTCTCTCCTTTTTTTGTCTTTCTCTTCCTCATCATTATCATCATCTTCTTCTTTGTCTTATGCGTTATTTTCCGAGCCCCATTTGTGGTTCAATCCTGTCTTCTCTTTTTGACCCCCTACTGGTTAGAAATTAAATTCTCTGCTTTCTCTGACTCTGCCTGAGCAGAACCTCACAATGTGAACATATTTCATGTATTACAGATTGGCCGTATTTCACAGCACTTGTTCATATCAGATGTATCAATATTATGACATTTGTTTATGAATTTTCCACTAGTACTTGTAATCTGTGATGTGCAATATGAGTCCAACTGTTGACAAGTATTATCGTTATCATTAGCGTGATTAATTTAGTGTTTCTGACCAGCCACTTCAGTGCTTGTTAGGGTTTTGTGTGCATGTGTTACCCATGCGTGGCAATTACCCATGCGGGAGTCGTTATGGCCTTAACAGATCTTAGATCAGCACTGCTTACTTTGAAAACTGTAACATAACCATGATTTTGTCAAATCTTGTTTTCCTTTGGTCGGACAGAAAATTTGTTATGCGCTGCTGTTCAGAAGGTCGTTTTTGACTAGAGTGCCGGAAGCATAGAGGCTGCGGTGGCTGCATATGTGTGTGTTGGTCACCATTCAGGACCATTCAACCTCACCTTTTCTGCAGTGATTCTGCAGAATTGCCGTTCACCTTCTTGAATAGACTTTTTCAATCCACAAGATGGAAATCAATGGCAATCTATTAATTATGGTATTGAGCATGCAATGTTACACTGATTGAACACCAAGGGCTTCAAGCACCTTAACCCACACCAGCATCAAAACATTTTGAGCTTCACACGTTTCCAACAGATCCATCAGTTTTAACACTGTTATTCTGGATGATAAGCATTCTTTCAGCATATGTTTGAAGCTCATGCCTCGGTCTGATTGCAGTGTAATTGGTTGCATGTGTAATATCTCCACCCACTTTTTACATGGTTATTCCACGTTTTGTGCACATGCATGAATGAGAGAAGGAAATGTTGTGTTTTACTAGGCACAGTACATGGCAAAAAATTGCACAATTTGGCAATTTTGCTGGTACTTAGTACTTAAGACTTTGAGGGCCAGGATGGCCTAGTGCAGGGGTTTCGAACTCCGGTCCTGGAGGGCTGGTGTCCAGTACAGTTTGCCGGTTCTCCTCCTTAAACACATTCACTGGTGAGATGAACCAGGTGCTGGACCACGGCCCTCCAGGACTGGAGTTCGACACCCCTGCGCTAGTAGGTAGGATACTTGCCTCTAGACCAAGAGGTCATGGGTTTGAATCCTACCTTCTGTAAACCACCACTGGGTTCCTGAGCAAGTTGACACTTAACCCCAAGTTGCTCCAAGGAAACGGTCCCCTGTAGTTAGGGAATGGAAGTCGCTTTGGATAAAAGTGTCTGCTAAATAATGTAAATGTTCTCCTGATTCTCCATCAAATAAATCTTGTCATGGACTTTTTAGCCTTGCTTGCTTACGTCTACATCAAGAAACCCCTACGCACACTTCACAAGGTGCTGGATTGGTTTAGAACTTTCAAACCCAGTTTGTGTCACAGCATGGACAAAGTCATCCCATTGACAACACCATATTGAATCCTGCACCCAGTATCATAAATGGAGGTTGTGAGTTCAAGACAGGAATAAATTACCTACGCATCGTTTTTTTCATGCCAGTCTCTTTCCGCACTGTCTGTCCCTCAGCCATCTTCCATCAGTTAGTCAGGGCCTCACAACTGTTTGATTTGGCATAGAAACCAGTCTGCATATGTCCTAGATTTAATGCTTTTGCCAAGCTGCTTAACTCATATATAGTCTCCTCCGTGGTCTCCTCTGAAATAATATCATAAAGACCTTGATCCCTTGTGAGTCTATGACTCACAATATTGCCACGTACCTTCTAATCACAACTCCAGATTAGCTAAGGCCTTATGACAGTGGAATTTCACTTATGTTGCTGAAGTGAAAGCACTTCCTTTGTTTCAATTCCCCACCTCTTTTGAATGAGCTGCGCTCCTCATCTATCACTCATCACCGCCAAGCCTCAAAGCATGAGGGCACCCTGGCAACATTCATAATTTCAGTTACAAAATGTCAAAAGTTCTCTCAAAATAGGACGTGTTTAAAGGTCTGACTTAAGACCTGCTGTTCCTTGCAGTAGTCACCTTACTACTAAAAGGGTCAGGCACATCCTGCACTGTATTTTCATCCTGTCTGTATTTTCAGGTGGCTTAACCATAGACAGGAATCTTAAACATGGTCGGTCCAACTAACTTGTTAACACATTTTTTTTATTATCAGCATTGTTATAGTATACATTATATTTATTAAAATGATTTGTTATTGCAGCCCAACTTCATTTGTTGGCCATTTTGCCATAAGCATTTCTTGTATGTTTATTTAAGCTCATGATGAATTACAGCTACAGCATGTTTCAGTCTGAACATACAACTTTTTTTCAATTTGTTTGATGATTAAAAAATGTAAAAGAAAAATGCCCTTCCCAATGGAACAAGACTAAACAGACTAAACAGAAGAATAACAAATTTGAATAAAACACATTTTTTAAACAATATGGTACTGATTGTGAGTTTAGAATCCACATTCATCCAATCCATTCATGAGAATTCCTCTGCTTCTGTCATCACCCGTACTCACTGTGTTAATAAATAAATAAGCATCTGAATTTGATTATGTTCTCTCCCACAGGGCTTGTGAGGGTCAGAATATCAAATACCGCACATGCAGTAATGTGGTATGTATGTGTTTGTTCACCCTGTGTGTTTATGACGTGAGCGTTTAGCTTTTACAGATAACTTGTCAGAAAGATGAAACAAAAGTTGCACCCGACCTTTTCCTTTGTTGTGGTGTTGTGGAATGGAGTGTGTTTAATTTTCCTGTTACGCTGTGAAACCTCTTGTCAGGATTGCCCACCAGACTCCGGAGACTTCCGTGCTCAGCAGTGCTCCGCTCACGCTGACGTGCGCTACCAGGGCCGTTACTACGAGTGGCTCCCGGTGGATAATGACCCTGATAACCCATGCGCCCTCAAGTGCAGAGCAAAGGGCACAGACCTGGTCGTAGAGCTGGCGCCCAAAGTGCTGGATGGGACTCGTTGCTACACAGAGTCTCTGGACATGTGCATCAGTGGGGCTTGTCAGGTTTGCTAGCTATTGTTCCTGGATTATTGTAAATATTTAGCATGTAAAACCAAGCAGAAATTGGAATACCTGAGCTTATTACTTATTACTGAGCTTTGCCCTTTTATCATAGAGGAGTATTATAATGAAAGGCTATGGGCTAAATGATTTTTCTAAATAGAACTTTATTTTAGCGAACATTATTGATTGTATTATGTACAATGTTACAGTGGTAAGATTGGTTGTAAAAAATATGAAATATGAAATATGCAAAAATAGATTAACCAATAAAGCAGCATTTTTATTTGTGTAATGTGGCAATATTAATTCAACGTTCTTGTTTAATATGTTACATTATAGTGATGCATTAACTGACAGCAGAGCAAAATGGCGAAAATTCCCCTTTAGAATACGGTCTATTTGTAGTTAACCCATATCTCTACATGATGATGATAACATATAAACAAAAGACACCCCAGTGAGCCCTGATTTAGGTCATCTTTTTTACATAATGAAACTTTTGTATGTCGAATAATTGCTAGTGGGCCACTGTTTGTTTAATTAAATTAAGGAGGGGCCATCTTACCGTACTTAGTGAATGTTGTGTTCAATAAATCAGTGAGTAAATTAATAAATAAATTAACTATTATTTCAAGAAATTTAAATATATCTCACTGAACATGCTACTCTGTTCTTGGTATCTCCATCAGGCCTTAAAAATTCCCTTAAAAAATGTCTAATGAGAATGTGAATCAGCATTTCCTAACATTCTTTACCAGTACCTTATCCCTGTTTGCAGTAATGCAATTACTGGTAACTGTTGGGTTTGTCTTAACCAATACAGCCCAAACTGGGAGATTTCTATGCTTCTTTTCATGTCCAGGGAAAACTTTGGTTACGCTTGAATGCATTTTCTCAGTCTTGGGATGTTTCATTTCTAAATCACAATACACATAATTCAAACAGTCTTGCAGTGCCTTAGTTGAAGCTGTGTGATGTAGTGTGAAGATTGCTGTGAACCGCTAACATTTCACTGACCTAAGATCCAAACAGTGACTCAAGCCGCTGATTTTCATTTAGATTATGCTCTCCTGATTGGAACCATGCTGAATTATGAAACAGGCCTGGATCACTGGAAATTAGTTTCTTAATGGAGCAGTAGAAGGAGTAACAGAGCGCTTGTAAAAGGCCTGGAAATGTGACCTCTCCCTTCCTGTTGGCAGATTGTTGGCTGTGACCATGAGCTCGGGAGCACCGCTAAAGAGGACAACTGTGGCATTTGTAATGGAGATGGCTCGTCTTGCAGACTCGTAAGGGGGCACTACAAATCCCAGCATGCCAGTGGGAAGAGTAAGGAAAAAAGTTTTTTTTTATACATATATTTTTGTATATTAATCTGTAGTTGACCATTACTATACAGACTATATAGCTGGCTATATAAAACACACGCAAAAGATCATGCCAGTTATTTGAAGTCCACAAAAATTCAGAGCTGCCACAGTATAAACTGTTACAGCTTTCCCATTGCATGTTTTAATGGCCTTGTCAAGCCATCTAAATAACAGCTTTGGTTGCAGATTGTTTGAAAATGTCTGGCTTCTCTCAGTGGCCTGCATTGAGCACATGTGGTTGATTTAAACCCTTGTGCACCTGTGCTGCACTTCTCAAAGGCAAATTCTGCTTCTGCAAAGGAAATGAGTTTTAAGCAGTTCTGGTGAAAGCTCCACAATAATTCATGCCCGTACCTTCCGCTGCTGGGTTAGCTACGTCACTTTGCTTCACTGTCGCAGGTTAGGGCTTTAATTCCGTTTCCCCACAATTGTCTACCTTTGATATCTACAGCTTGTATTGCATTATTGAGAGCTGCGAATAGGGAATGGTTCGAACGCAGCCAAAGCTGTAGCCAGAACAGTCTATCATTAGCAGTTTTATGAGGGTTGAATGACTATGACTAGTAAATCCAAGGGAGTATGCTTGGGACAGATCCCTAAGCCAAGCTGACCCTATTAAACAGCAAGCTTGAAAACGTGTCCCAAGTAAGCCATATTCCACTCATCGCACATAGTGCAGGGTTTTGTTTTCTATTGTTCTTGGTTTCACTCACTTGTTTCTGCACAGCTTACATCATTTTAATGACCACATCTGACTTCAATGAAAGTCTTCTCATTCCCTTTAATCATTGTCTTCTGCTTTTCCTCTCTTCCCCCAGCCGAAGACACCGTGATTGTTATTCCCTATGGAAGCCGGCATGTGCGGCTGGTCCTGAAAGGCCCGGATCACTTGAGTAAGTCTTGGTAGGTCCAGGGACTTCCATTCAGACCTGAGAAGATAAAGAGTGGGTTATGCTGTTCCTGTCATTATGCCTTTATGGCATTTATCTGAATGTACTGTTAATAAGAGAGGGTCAGTGGTCTCATAAAAGTATTTGGTATTGATTTATTTATTTAATCAGAATATATAAGGATACTGAAGGATAGTAAATTCCTATTCATACGTTTCTAGCCCAAAGTTCATGACACAAGCTAAAGAAAAATCTACTCATTTTTGTCTTTGTACTTTTTGTACCAAAATAAATGCAACTTCATAAAATGATTGTTATTTTACTGGAGAAAATAATCTCATTACACATTTTAGTGGTCAGTGTATTGAATCTGCTGCTATATTATGTTACCGTGTAAGCCATCAGGCAGAAGAACCATCTCATAAGTTAGTATCTCATTGCTATCTCATGGGGGGTGCTTGACAGGGTCTTTTTTTCAACAGGAGGTTTTTACAGTAATGTCTGCTAATGATAAGTTTGTTCTGTAGTAGGGCAAAAGTCCAAGTACCATACCCCTAAAAGTAGAGACCAAAGTGGAGACCAAATTACCCCCCCCCCCCATCCCTAATGCCGCAGTGTGCTCAGATCCAGAGACTTCCAGGCATAGTATCAGTGATGTCAATACACTGGCACCCATCCGCATAATACGGGCTACAATCTGAGACAAATGTTCCATCCATTTCCATTCTCATCGCAGCCAGCTAAAAACATTTTCCTTGAAGATGCCTTGTAGTTCTTTTTATCATGGACACGTTTTTAGCAATTTTCGTTCTCAACCAAATAGTAACCAGCTGGCTGTTGGCAATGACTGACACTCTTGGATGTGTCCTTTGTTGTTGTGTGAATGTCCAAACTGGATTGAGACAAAACCACAAGGTTGACTTTAGATCATGTTATGGAAAAACAAGGCAGCACACACTCCAAGAGATTTTCCTTTTCAGTACATACCTGCATAAACTTGTTTGGTCCTTTCAGCTCAGTCCTCCAAATAACAAATGTAAGAGAATGTTTTAGTGTATGGGTTATTCAGCTATTCTTAAAACTCTTTATCATTTCAAAGCCAGTCGTGGTTTGGTTAAGATACTTTGAATCTCTTGTTACCAAATCTCTTTGGCCTGTCATTTATGATATTTCACATATATGAAGAAATCGCTTACTAAACAAACTGTAAAAACACTGTATTGTTTTTTTAATTATTATTATAGATCTGGAGAGTAAGACCTTACAGGGGGTTAAGGAAGAACTTTCTCTGGACGGGACCAAGCAGTATGTTCTGGAGAACACCACTATTGACTTCCAGAAACTCTCAGATAAGGAGGTCCTAAGAATCGCTGGACCACTGGAAGCCGACTTTACTGTCAAAGTAAGACAATCCCAAAACTATTACATACTTAAAAATGTCAAATTTCATGGATTTTTCAGCTGTTGAGTGACCAGTTGTTCAGTTTTATCATGGTTCAGTTTAGTATGCTGGCATGTATACAATTAATGTTTGGATTCCTCTTGTGAAACGGGCCCAGAGAAAAGAGCTTCTTCCTATGATGAGGTGCTTTGCTACTTATGTGACTTATGTGTACATTTGATATTTAAATCACTCAGTGTCGCATCGCAGTAACAAATATATTGACACTTTTGTTGTACAAATGTAGCGGGAATGTTCAACTATAGCACAAATATGAAGCTGTAATCATTCATTCAGCAGAACATATTTAAAATTCACCACCAGGATCAACATGGTATCAGAAAAGTCAATGATTTTATATAGTAATGTGTATGGAAAACTTCTGTGTCTGCCCTTTTCTCTCCCTCTCTCATACTCCGCCTCTCACATGCTCACGTTCTGTGCCAGCTTGGGGCACATGCAAGGTGTCAGAGAGGAAGTAAGGATAGAGTACCATGAATATTATGAGCTTCACTCAGCGCTCTGGAGTCCCCTGGTGGATTTGTCTCAATGCAGGTCTCCTATGCACCTCCATCGCCTTCCAAAAGTTAATTAGATCCCTGGCTACAAGCCACATACTAATTATTTCTCCTTGACTTTTACCCAGTCTGCCGAGCAGCACCCTAGATTAATGTGCTGGCCATCATACATTTAAAAGAGAAGCAGCCCACATATGGAAAATGCCAGTAAAAACAACCCTTGTTCTACTAAAACACATCCAAATAACACAATAAATAGGAGCGGTCAGAGACAGAAATCTGAGAAGTGGTAAATGCCTAATTTTCTAATCCGGTACCAGGACGATGGCCAAATCATATCACAGATTTTGGAGAGGCGTAGCAGAGTGGAAAAACTCATTAAAACCAGCCAGACAGTTGTTCCATTGTAAATAAATGTGTGAATCGTTCAATTCCTCTGGACCGTTTTCCAATATTTAGAACATCCAATACATTTTTTATAAACTTGCCCATTTAAACCATATCTAAGAACTCTGTCCGTTTTTCAATAGTTTTCACTACATAAACCTGCTTCAATGACTTAAGATACAAACACATCTGTACTGTAGCGTGCTGTATAATTTTTTGGCTCTGAACAGCTCTCAGAATGAAATGAATTTTTAAATCCCTCCGATGGATTGAGTTTCATTCTTTTCATGCAACGAATGATTGGGATCCAAAAAGCCTCGAACGGGTTGTCGCACAATTCATCTGGGACCAACAGGGAGTCGGAGAGGAAGCCTATGTTTTTGGGCAGTAGGTTTCACAAGTGTGTGCTTTCAATAGACGGCTTTATTAGTTGATGACGGTTTGGAGGTGCGGGATGTTTTCACCCAGCTCCAGGCCTGGCTCAGCAAGGACGCATGGGGAACGATATCTTACCATAGTATGAAACACTTTTGTCACTGCCAAGGAATGTGACGAGTCTCTGAGGTTTATTTGGGCAAGGCCTCGTCCCGAAGCTTCGATCCAAACTCAGCTGTGAAGAGAGAGAACAAAATCTCTGGATCTGTGAAGCGTCTTTGAAGTGTCACGTTTCTCCTAGAGGAAATGTGTAACCCTTCATTTACAGTGGACAGTGCACTGCTGTTATTATGCTCTCATAAGTGTGGTCGAGGTGTGGACAAACCGTCTCAGATGTTGCAAGAGTGTGAAAGGGTCAGCCTGAGGTCAGCTGTGTTTTGTTTTTCGAAGGTAATGGGATTCAAGTGTCTTCGTTGGACGTCTGTTAGCTATAAAGTTAAAGCGATGCCAGGCAGCTTTAAAAGAGTAAGGGCATTGTAACCACTGCCATTAGAGCTGTGACGTAAGGAGAGTGTGTGTGTGTGTGTGTGTGTGTGTGTGTGTGTGTGTGTGTGTGTGTGTGTGTGTGTGTGTGTGTGTGT
>JBBPDC010000011.1:13397480-13435139 GCA_037974485.1 Hemigrammopetersius urotaenia | reverse complement strand
TGTGTGTGTGTGTGTGTGTGTGTGTGTGTGTGTGTGTGTGTGTGTGTGTGTGTGTGTGTGTGTGTGTGTGTGCGAATTGTTTGTAGGGCTTGTGGTCTTGCTGGCTGTGTGCCCCATTCCAATCTTCATGAGGCATTAGCCTGTCAAAGCAGCATCACATCCATAATCTCCCTCACGGACTGCAGTGATGCCTGGATTGACTGATGACACCTGGTCTCAGGGTTATACTAGTATAATAATGTGCACTTTTTCTTTTTTTTGTGATTGTTGTGTTTGAACTCTTATTATTTTATGGTCCACTGTGGATACGCTATAGATGCTTGCTTATTGAATTTATTTTACCATTTTCTCTCACCTAAACCTAACATAACTTCAACCAAAAACCTAACTTGGACCCTGACCTAAACCTTTACTCCAGCCCCAAAACTACTCCTGATTTTTAGAGTGTACACTGTAGACATTTAACACATTTATGAATATACAGAACCGTTCAAATTTCATTGATCACCGTTTCTTCATATTACACTCAGTATTTCAGTATTTATTTTATCCTCTCTTCAGTTTTGTGCACCCTTAACTTTTGAGAAGACTGTGGAAAGTAGAGTGAAAGCTGATACATATACTTAAAATGTAAAAAAAATCTGTGAATAATTCAAACCGAATCTAAATAATAATAAATGAGTTTTGCACTTTACTGTAATTTTGCACTTTACTGTAAAGTACGATGATGCATCAATTACAAAACCAAATCTACTGTATGTTCATACAAATAAATTATTTAGCAATTACTTTCTTTACTATATACTGTAATTAATCCATGATCAGCTTCTTCCTCATCACAGCTGGAGTTTTTTCCAAAACAAACAATAGAGACAAACAGTTCTCCTATACTTGGAGCAGGGGTTGAGCTTTTTCTCACAGGTCCTGTCAGAGCAGTGTAATTGATGGTAGAGTAGTGAGCACAGGACTTTGATCAATATCCTTTGTTTATACAACTACAGGACTGGCACTCAAGTCTTTACAGCTAAATGGATTCAGTATGGCTGGCTGCACATCATGGAAACCAGGCACACACTGGCTGTTCCTGGCCACTGACTGAGCTGTTTTGCCACTTGTTGTGCTGTCTGCATGGATACATGCCACTCGTTTTCTAAAGATTAGCTGTTTAAAGTGTGCCTTAGTCAATTTTTATGTGTAGATCAAATACGGCTATCTGAATCTTTTTTATGGCATTTCATGTTTTATCAGGTTTGTTACAGATATATACATGGGTGCCACAACCATTTTCAAAATCATTAGTTATGCCCCCCACTCTTGTTTTTTTTTTCTCGCCAGACAATGGATGAGTTGTAGAGCGCTGTACACACACACACACACACACACCACATTAAAAATGCTTCTGGCACCCATGGATATATTAATATATAATTTACTCTGTATGTCCTCCAGTTGAGCTTTAGCCAAAAGCTGCCCCCTTTTTACCATCTAACAGAAACCCCTCGGTTAGGCTTTCACTTGATTTAAAGTGAGTCTTGTATCTAGGACTTCCACAAAGCTGAGTGAAATTGGTCCCACCCATTGGAAATCAAAATGTAGATTCCTCTGTCAGTTCCTTATCATGGTGGTAGTTCATCTAACATGGCTGGACTTCTATATAAGGCCAAAAGTATGTGGACATCTTTTCATCACAGTTTGTTCGAAATTCCATTCCAAAACTATGGGTATTAATTTCGAGTCTTGAAGATTTTGGATTGTGTTCATCCCAAAGGTGTTCAGTTAGTTTGGTTTCAGAGCTCTGTGCAGGCCGCTGTGGTCCTTCTACACCAAACTCATCAGACTTTACTGTGTACAGGGGCACAGTTGTGCTGGAAAGGGTCTTCCCAAAACAAAGGTGGTAGCATTTAATTGTGTAAACGTATGCTGTAGAGTAAATGCATGCATCACTGTTGGCACTATGCATTTCAATTGGTAGTGTTCTCCTGACGTCCGTCAAACTTAGAATCATTCATCATTCCACTGCCTGAAGTAAGTGAGTGATGGCAGCTTTGTGGCTGAGCTGTTATAACTCTGATAATTTTATTTTATTTTTGCCAACCAAAACTTAACAATCAAAAAATAAGAGTCTGTTAAAGGGAATTTAAAATTAGAGCCTTGTTGGTAGACTATAACTAGAGTTAGGAAACATTAGAACACTGAACAACTGCTTGTTTCATTACAAACAGTGCATAATTAGTCCAGTTTAGTTTACTTAAGCACAGTGCAGTGTGTGAAATATATAAATAACTTTTACTGATAATTTTGACAGGATTTTAAATATTCTGATTTGTCAGAAAGGCAAACTTTAAGATACGTTTCAAGTATTTTTACAGCAGTAACTATTAACGTCTGTAAGAGTGGTTCTCTTTTGAAAGACCTATTCTTTTAACAAACTTTGTTCTGTCTAATATATCAGGTCCATTATGCCAGTGGCATAGACAGTGTGGTACAGTTCATCTTCTACCAGCCTATCGTCCATCGCTGGAGAGAGACTGACTTTTTCCCCTGTTCTGTATCCTGTGGTGGAGGTATAAATACACGTTATTTTTCTAGTCAGCATGCATGAACAAAGCAAATGGACCTTACCCACATTACGTAAAAGTCTGCCACCTCTTTTTTTTGGGACACAGGGTATCAGCTGACATCAGCAGAGTGCTTTGACCTGCGCAGTAATCGTGTGGTGGTGGACCAGTATTGCCATTATTACCCTGAGAATATCAAACCCAAACCCAAACTACAGGAGTGCAATATGGACCCTTGCCCATCCAGGTGGGTGGTTAACACCTTACAGCAATGCAGTGCTTGGGACAAACAACAAATTTACTGAATTTCCCCCTTCCCCCAGATACCGTACCGTTTTGTAATGGAGGTTTTAGGCTAATGTAGGTAACCAGTAATGGAAACGTGTAGCAACTAGTTTAGCGCTGTGCAAACTGCAGGCCTCAATCACACATTTGAATTCTTCAGTAATCTCAGTAATACAGACTTGGTGATTTAGTTTCTGACACCACACTGTACTGTTAAGAGTCTGTGTTATAGCTAAAACTAGAGTTGCCATCCTTTAAGGTTGTGTTTTGTTTGTAGATTTGTCTGTTGTGCAGTTATGAGAGTGAGAGATTGAAATGTAGGCCCACATACAGACCATTGCCTGCAGTGTAAAAGTACTATTTCTTGAAAAGATGTTCCGTTCTCTACTGTAAAATCTTTCTAGAGTAGATAATATATGTGTTGTAGCTTTAAGAACTGATGTCTTTCTATATATTTTCAATTTCCAATTCCCAGTGATGGCTACAAGCAAATAATGCCCTATGACCTCTACCACCCGCTGCCTCGGTATGTACCTCAACCTCACTCCTAGACCTTATGCTGCACTTTTTCCTTGGCCTGCTGCTAACCGCCTTGTCCTGTCCAGCTTTCCAGTCCACCTGAGACTGCCTTTGCCGAGTAACATTTCAAGCTCCCTTCCACAATAGCAGAAAGCCAGCATTTTCAGATTCTATTCCAGTGAAGCACGGGATGGGAGCAGAGCCAGTCTTAGACAGTGAAGGCTTTCAGTCCTCATGAGGTAGTCCGTACAGATGCTTTAAGCAAGCAAATGGGCCTGTGCCTTTCAGCGTATGAGGCAGAGAGAAATAAATTGGAGTGGGAGTTCAGGCTTTTTCTTCTGAATACTTATTTCATACGCTTTTAATACCCAAACAGTAACCACAATTGATCTATCCATGCTCTGCGCAAAAATACTTTCTTTCAAATCTGCTGTTGCAAGATTGGACAAAGAGTGACTCTAAATCTAAAAATCTAAATCTAAAAAAAATCCCATTTTTCAAAATATCTAAATTAGAATGTGTGCTCCTCAAGTAAGAATGGCTCTTGGAGATCTACCATTCAAAAGAGTTCATACTCTTTTCTTATCCAGATTATCAGTCCTGTTAATTAGGTGTATCAGATTTAGGCTGGACATCAGAAACAGAATTGGTTACAGGTCAGATCAAATGACCATGACTGATAGAAAGAGGAGTAGAGATGGAACATTTTAGATCCTTTCGAAACAGAAATGCCTAACAAAGTCCCCCCAGCTTCAGCTGTGCGCTACTTTGTTTCATTAGAATAAATGGGAGACTTGCCATCATGCTCAACAGCTTTTCCAACCTTGCAACATTAGTTACAACCAATTGCATTAGTGGAAGGAGCATGGAAAGGTCAGTTGTGATAAATGTGAAATGTTTATTGCTAACATCAGAAGCATTGTTTTCCATCTGAAATGAAGACGTTTTCACTTCAAATCAATAACATCAGGTGGGAGAGTAGCCCGTGGACGGCCTGTTCCGCATCCTGCGGTGGAGGGGTCCAGAGCCGCTCGGTTTCATGCGTGGAAGAAGACATACAGGGAACCATCACTCCCACTGATGAATGGAAATGTCTGTATGCGTCCAAGACATCCATCCTCCAGCCATGTAACACATTTGACTGCCCAACATGGCTTGCGCAGGAGTGGTCACCGGTAATTGTGATTGATTTTGTTCTGTGCCTGAACCTTTTTAAAGGTTATTTTTTATAGTTATCTCAAAAATAACTTGCACAGTAAATACCACATTCTTTGTGATATGTCTAAACTCTTAATGAGTTTGTTATTCTAGGCAAGACTTGGTTTTATTCGTTTTTACAGGACCTTTCTGTGTAGTTCAAACTTATGAGATATACAGCTTATTCTCGGTTTCATAAGGGCTACTCTTAGAAACAGTGTTTTTGTTGGAAAATCATTTGAAAGAAACGAAATGGACGCTCCTATTTAATAGTAGGTCTCCTGGTTGATCTTGTAGTGAACTCCCATTAAAGGCAATTAACACAATTACACCTGAACCATTTGCTGCATGTCAGAAGCATACGCCAACATGTATAATGTACCTGGTAAAGAGTCCAACCCTGAGGCAGGCCTACTGTGTCTCTTTTTTTACCGTAATGTGAGAGGTTCACATCTCCAAGGACTTGTTTTATGTTACTGGCGTAGCCCCAAGCTTTAGCATTTTGTCTTCACCAGAAATAGTCTTTCTAATTTAGAGCCTGTGTATACCTAGAATGTAATTGCTCACCCTTGGGCATTGTACTGTTCCTTGTTAAATACTCCTAATTGCTTTGGGCCTCATGGTAACAGAGAAACATCTCAGAATTTCTGCTCGGATCTCCGTACCAGAAATGTCTTGTGCCTACTTTTTTTTCCCCTCCACTGTTAGCACTTAACCCGCAATCATGCATCAGTGAGTAGCTCATTAATCTCTGTTATCTCTGATCCCGCACAGCTCTCTGCTGCTAACGATGTGTTAATTATTGAAGGGAGTGAGGAAAAAAACGGGTCTGGACTGAATAGCACTGCACAGCTTCAACTGCTCACCTCAACAAAAGGGGGCATTCCTGACATGGTGGGCTGGAGGCTTCCACTAAAACAAACAGACACTAAACTTTACACTCCTGTGAAATTCTGAGTAGCAGAATAGAGTTCTCATCTCTGACAACACCGTAACTTCCAAAACACTCCCAAAGCACTTCCAAAAGCTTGAATCAACTTTCAGAGGTGAACGAATGCAGATCGGTCCTAATCCTCTTTCACCCAAAGGTTAAATCTAAAAAGAAAAGAAAACAGCGGTTTAAGGCCCAAACGTTTTAGTGCTTTACTGCTAAAGAGGAAGCTTATCAACATAGTATGCACTGATCAGTTCTTCTCATCTGATTAGCCCCAAAGTAACGTCTCCTGTGACTTTTTAATTTCAAAAGGAAATTTATTTTCTGTTTGAAAAGAGTAACCAAGAACCAGTGAACCCAGATTTGCGGCCTTATGAAAAATGTGAAAACCTGGAGCTTTGTTTACCTTGAGCATTCCTCTCTCTAAACCTCTGTTAAATGCTTGTATTGGCAGAACAAACTGAAAAAGCTCTTTATAAGCTGCCAGAGTTTTTTGTCTTCTTCCTTTTCTTTTGACGTGGGACTGAGAGAAAACGCTTCCAGAGAGAGACGTTGTTAATAACGAATCAGGCCATTCTGACTAAATTTTGCAGAACGGTATGTGCGTGCTCCGTGGTTATGTCACTTCACTTTACTTGATATAGTATATGATGCAAAACCTTATCTATACATTTATAACCTTATATATTTGGGTTTCTAAGGTGACATGCTGAGTATTAGTTTAAAATGAAAAAATACCCACCTGAGTGACTTCTGAAAGGGGTAGAATGGCAGATTTTCTCAAATGCTCACTTTCACAAAACCTAGAACAATGGATCTTCACTTAGCACAAACAATGGATATGGACTAAATCCAGCCAAAACAGAGAGAGTTCTAAGAAGCAGTCTTAATGACTGAAAAGACATATCCAACCAATAGCTAAGCACACAGGTTGTGTATTTACAGATATGGAGATAAACAGTAATTTAAAAAATCATTATTTTGGTGTTCCACTGCTAAGTAAGGACCGAGTTAATACGCTTTTTTCATATTAGTTATAAAGCTCCCGAAGACAATAAGAGACGACTGCAGTTTCTTTTTAAATCAGCATCTCTATGACAATCATTCCAGTGTCTGTTAAATTCCTGCACAAGCAGCTCATTCTGCTTCATGAGGTACTGATTAGTGATCACCTGAATCAGATCTTATTCAATATAAGTATGAAAAAAAACACTGGTGTAATAAAGAGTCCCCTCTTCCAATGTGACCAGATTGATGACAAAACACTACTAGAAGTATGTAAAAGGTCATCATTACCATTTTCTTTAACACTGAATTATTTCTTTAGTTGGAATTTAGAAGAAATATTGTCAGCAGTTCTTCAAAACTAAGGCAAAGCTGTTCAGTGCAATACTTGCGCCTTTTTTCTGGAGCTGTATGTACCTGTAGACGTATCTTAAATGAGATCACTTTGTCTGCCGTGTATGTCATGAAAGTATCTCCTCTCTAGTGTACAGTGACTTGTGGACAAGGCCTGCGCTACAGAGTGGTCCTGTGCATTGATCATAGAGGCCTGCATACTGGAGGATGCAATCCCACCACAAAGCCACATATAAAGGAAGAGTGCCTGGTTACTGTTCCCTGTTACAAGCCTGTGGGTAAGCACTTAACCTGACTTACTTGTACTTTACTACCACTGTTTGAACTGGCCAGTCAGCTTTTTTCAATGCCATATCTGGTTGCATTTCAACAGCAATGATATTAGAACTTACCTCCTCAAGAAAATGGAAATGATTTGTTGGCATGATAATACATATTTTAAATAATACTACTCTTATGCCTTTATATTTTATATGCATTTTTAACATATATGGCATTAAGGCCAAGTGTACAACAACAAGTAAATTTAACAAGTGTAGTAGACAGCAAGTGAACAAATTAACGGTCAGTGCTTGATGTTTTATAAGAGGTGGCAAATATGGTCTTGTATCTTGTATCTTGTATTTTTTTATTTAGGTCAGTTTAAATCTAAAATCACTTCTGGCCAAAAGTCTTTTGAAAACAGCATTCATTTTTTAATGAAAGTTTAGTGTCACTAATCTGATGATGGCAGCTCTAAATACAGTAACAAATGTTCTGTTATTTTTAGAGAAGCTCCCAGTTGAAGCAAAACCACCATGGTCCAAGCAAGCCATAGAACTGGAGGAAGATACCGCTGTGTCTGAGGAGGCAACGTAAGTGTCTCTGGCTCTAAAATAATAGCAGAACTGTTTGGGTCCTGTAGTCGTCTCTGTGCCTCCTCACTGGCTCAAAGGGAGAACAAGAGAGCTTTCAGCTCATAGTTTCTTTCACATGACTTATCCCTTAAAAGACTGACATCAGCTAAAGAGGTCTCCATTGTTTCCTTAGCATAGATTTAAAGGAAGAAAAATCTTCTGCTCTCCAGCCATCACCTGGAAAATCTGACCTCACAAAGGATCTCCCCAAGCCCCTGATCCTTAAACAATAGGGTTTGGTAGAAACAGTGTGAACTGAGAATAGGGAGTCGGTAAGGGTAGCCGATAGCTTTTTGGGAGCAGATGTTCTGCTGAAACCATCACAGACTTTTTGAGTCAGGTGATGATTTATGCAGAAGAATGGAGCCCAAAGCCAGTGTCTGCAGACGCACTACACAAACATAGAGATTTACAGTACTAAATATCCGTTTTAAAGATTTAACATTAAACTGTGGGGGTAGTCGTTTGGGTGCACTAACTGAGCAGTCCTCGAAAATAGTCCAGACTGAGGTAGAGTGTGCCTGTGCCTGTGTGTGTGTGTGTGTGTGTGTGTGTGTGTGGTGTGTGTGTGTGTGTGTGGTGTGTGTGTGTGTGTGTGGTGTGTGTGTGTGTCTCCTGCTTCTGATGTACATTATTTAAGGTGAAAACCACAGGAATTGTAGAGTTTGGCAGGCTAAAATCAGATTGTGACCATTGTTATTGTATGACTTCATGACATTCTGAGGTGAGGAATGATTTATACAGCTCTTAGAAGATTAAAGTCATTCGGTTGGTTTCAAAGAGAAGGACCAGTGATGCAGTTACTATTGTGATTGAAGGACATTCTTTAAACCATAAGAAAACACTGGCACTGTATTCTTAGACCTTTTGATTTCACTTTACTCCAGTATTAGGTGTACATCGCTGCCCCATGGAATTAGCAGTTAGTTATAAATGATCATTTGTTTACAGATGGCAGCTGTCAGAACAGAACCATGTACCTCCACATTCGTTCACTCCATCATTTGAGTATGACACCCACCCTTAACATTGTGTTCAAATTCATAAATGGAAATATAACCTTTATTTAAAAATGCTGTGACATTAACTTTTATCCTTCCTCTGTAAAGCTGTTTTTGCAGAGTGACATTATATTTTAATGGAAAGTAATTTTTAATTTGGGGGGATTCATTCCTGACAATTCCATTATAGTCTGAGGATTTCTCTACTGCAACACACCAAATAAACCTAGCAGATATCCCTTTAAACTCAACACTTTAATTTCTCACATCAGACTTAATGATATTGCATCGTTTCTTTATGTATCTACTGGGTGATGAGCCTTGGGGTGTGTAAAACTAAAGAATGAGTCGAATCAGGTGTGTTTGAGCAGGGAAATCAATAAACAGTGCTAGACTGCAAGTGATTATCCCTCTTCGAAACAATAACCTTTTTAAATATGGAGACAAATTCCATATTTGACAAACTGCGCTAGTCTTTGCCCTTGCATTAGCCTGTAACACCTTACATTGCATGTTTGTTGCGGTAACTATGCTACATCATACTCCATATAGTTTAGCATTTCTTACAACTTTTTATTTCTTTTAGCTTTTTGGAGAGCACTGCAGTGTGAGAGAGCTCTGTAATGCCAAAGCATATGATTTTGTTCTCTGCACAAGGCATGTCTTCCCCAAAAAGCGCATAAATAACAGCGCATAATATGCTGTCGCCCAGAAGCCAACAACAATATCTGCCTGCCATATGGGCGCAGGCGTACGGATGCGAGAGAAACGAGAAGAAAATTCCTGTGTTAGACTTATTGCACCTTCGCTGCCAAGATTTAAGCCTGCTGTTTCTTCAGATGCACTTAAAACCACTGTGGCAATTACTTGCGAAGATCAAGGGTAAAACATATTGCCTGAGTTTAGAGGTCTGACCATGCACTTCCACGCCTATGACCGAACAACAGGTCTTGGCGGTCCAATGACACTGACGCTTAAAAGAAATCAAACAAAATCTGATTCTCATATTTATCAACTTATGAATCATAGCTTCTGGAAGTGGGTATACACAGAAATGACAAGGAATCCCACGTGCATGGGGTGAAATGCATGCCTTGATGTATTTCTGGAAAACGGGGAGGGATCAAAGTGTTGTATTGATGCTGATGCATTAGCCAGCGCTTTGGATGCATCTGCAGGGATGTCATAAAAAGCCAGCTTGGATGCTGGTTTAGCGCCAGCCGAACCTAGTTATTGGTTTCTCATTGTGCCGGATCATAAAGAGGGGAAACATGCTTATGCTGTGGCTTCACAGTTCAGTCGGAGAAAAATGTGCAGCACAGCCTCCGAGGCACGATCACGCTTAAAGGCTACGGCAGTGATTTAAAGCAATAGACTCGAGGAGCATCAGAAAATGAGCCCCGGCTCTTGACCCTGTTATAATTCCACTGGATCGCACATTTCCTACAGATGGCAAGGCACTGCCATATGCTTTAAGCAGCTGATGACAGTTAAAGTGCTCTCATCATCCTCTTACAGTATTTTTATATCACAGAGCTGATTCTTATTTGGATGCAAGGCCTGGAGGAAACAAACCCAGACTGACTGTAATGCTTTAGTTCACATCAAAGCAAGTCAGCCGGAGTACAACTAAGAAATCCGGTCTGAGATGCCGTTTTCAGGAATCTTTAACTTTCGTTCTCTCAGAGTTAGTCAAAGCCAATTCTCAGGTTAGCAGACCTTCCCTGTATTATATAACTGGATACAGCAGTTGTGCAATAGAGAACAGGTCTGCAAACTTGCACCATAGTCTGTGCCAGCAGATGGAAAGAGACACCGCAAGCTTTCTCTCAGTAAAAATGTCATGAATGGTATAACTGGAATTCACACCCAGCAGCAATGATAAAGTGGGTCCCTGAACTGAAATGTTGAAAGTTTGCAAGATTTGTCACCTGTAACAACTGAGATCACAGTATAATTCTCAAAGATGTAATTAGCCAGTGGTAGACAAACAGTATTAAATGCTATGCAAGAACATAGTAAATTGGTTCTGTACAGGTATTAATAAAAGCATAAACATTGCAAGTGCAAAAATACCCTTCTAAAGTCTGAACTGAGGCCAAAACAACTGCCAAGTTTACTCAAAAACACAGTTTCATTTTACATAATTCTTTGATACATTTATTAAAATACACAGTGTGACAGAAAAACAAAGATTATTAAAATAATTAATTGAATTTCTTTATACATTTGTGTATTTCAGCATGAATTTTGTGGCTGATGTCTTAATTGTGGATACATCACTGCAGCCCTGACCCTAAGAGGTTTATATTGTTCATATTACTGTAAAGTTATAACAATGACCACCAGCCCCCTTTCTTACGATTTCTATCCAAATTCTCTCTATGTCTGCTAAACCTAAAATGCTAGTTACAGATTCAGTGTAATCTGTCCCTGTGTTTTCTCCATCATCTAAGTTCCTAAGAGGTCTGATGTTCCCAAGAAGTTTTTTTTTTAAGGTTATAAAGGTTTTGTTTATTGTGCACAGCTGATAGAACAGGCTACATGCTCAAGCTACACCCAGTTTGCTCATTTCAGACTTCCTGAAATCTGGATGGAGTACTGGGTACCACATTGGGTACCATATGTGCTTGTTTTTGTTTGTTAATTTTTGTTTTGTTTTTATTTACATTGTTTTGTTTTGGTGTTGTTTTCTGTTTTTTAGGTGAGTGACTGACTTCAGGTTATTAAACTGCACCTTTATTACTTATAGAATTCTTATAGAATATAGAACTCAAACATTTCTTAATTAGAACTAGAATGACCGCATTCATTTTTTCAAAGGTGGAGAGCAGATGATGTCACCTAGTGCTGCACTTAAACTGTCAAGAAATTCCCCCCTGAATTATTCGAATTACATGTACTGGTCACTTTATGACTGGGATTTGCCTTTCTGTCATATCGCTCCTCTAGTCATTAGTGAGGCATGGATGAAGGACATTATTTTGAGCTGTTAATTTTACCTTGAAGGTGGTTGCAGAACAGATTAGGCCCTCTCTTTGTGGAGTCACTCCTCTTCAGCTTTCATTGAGTAAATATGTGGCAGTTTTTCTGAGGTAAAGCTCGCTTTTCACACCATCAGCTCACTCCTTCTCCACTTCATTCTTAACTATGAGGAAGGATGCATCAAAGCAATTTATTCAAGAGTGTCGGGCCTTAATTCCTCACAGCTGTTGAATGGACTGCAGGAAAGGCAGGATTTCAGAAATCCGCTTTATGAACTTAGCTGCAAATGACTAAAATGTGTGAGGGTGAAGCCAGTGCCAGAAGCGATCAGGCTTTTCAAAGCAGCTCCTTTATTAGCATTATGATTTCATTTCGTTCTGTGCGTGACTTTTGATTTTGCAGGGAAGTCAAAGAAAAACAAGAATAGTTTACAGTGTCTGTGATTTTTGCAAAAAAAAGTTTTCTTCAAATGTTTGGAAAAACCCTCCTACATTGTTTTATAATTGCAACAATTAAAATAGTAATAGTGTGTTGCTCCAGCAGAGATGATCTGTATTGTGCATGTGGGATTTATGTTTGGCTCCATGTCCTCACAAGGTATTAAAAAAACAAATTTATAAATGTCTTGTGCCTTCACATGCCTGTGTTGTCCAGGTTCATTCGAGGAGCATGGGGGCCCTGCAGCAGGGCGTGTGGTGCTGGTACACAGAGACGGACGGTGAAATGCCAAATGTTCCTGCCTTTCTCCAAGACAGTGGCTGATCTTCCAGATGATGAGTGTGAAGGGCAGAAGCCCGCAGAGACCCAGCCCTGTTACCGTATGCCCTGCCCTGGAGTGAGGACTGAGCAGGAGGGCGGAAGAGTTCGAAGCCCAGCTTTAGAGAGAGAGGAGTTGCATGACTGGGAGTATGAGGGCTTCACTGAGTGTTCTGAAACGTGTGGTGGAGGTGAGAGGAAAAAAGTCACTATTAGAATATTTTTATATGGTGCCTGCGATATAAAAAGTGCTTAAGGTTTAGGTCGTACGTCATTCACACCCTAAGCAGTATATAGCCGGTTTGCACACGTTCATACATGGCATGATGTCCCAGTAAACAAGACATAATGTTCTCATTATTAAGAGAAATAAGCCATTAAATTGTAACGGTTCCCCATGAATCCCCCATAAGGGTAGGTGTTTGGGCAAGCTTCCATTGCGATACCTTTATTGATATTCTTACACACGAAAACAAAAAACAGCACGAGGGCTAGAACTCAGTATCAATGTCAATCTGCAAAGGAAACACAAGAAACCAAAAGAATGGTTGACCGACAACCCAGCATCACACACAAAACCCCACAAACCAATCCCCACACACAAGCACTAATCTCTAACTAAACACAGGTGTGACACGTAACAAAAGCCCACCACCACTTCACAATAAAGGTACCCAACCATACACAAATGGCGGCCTCTAGCGGCCGGTGATGGGACGTGACAGAAATGCATGGACTGCCATTTCTGAATGAGCAAAAATACCTGCGTAAACGTTACCAGGAATTTTTTATTTCTTGGCTATGTTCACTTTTTACTTGTTTACTGATATATGTTACTGATATATTCTCAAGTAGAATAACACATGGGAAAGGTGCAATATTTCATTAATACGGTTACTTAAATAGAAATCCCACCTTCAGTACAAGTAGCAAATACCTTTCATTTTATGGTTGACTAAAGTTTGTGTCCCATAGCCTTCACCATATTGTCTCTGCTGGTGCCAGGTCTGTAATGCAGTTTTGGCTTGTTTCTCTGGGTTCCGCATTGAAGGGCATTTTACTTTCTGTTAACTGATGAGGTCAGTGAATTTTGAGGCTTTTGGTTGGATCTCAGCAGACTAAGATATCTCATGATACATCATACTGCTGTCCGTGCTGTCAGATATCATATACACAATGTGGACAAAAGTATTGGGATGCCTGACCGTTATAACAAAAGGGACTTTACTGGCATTGCTTTCAAGTACGTAGACTTTAGTATGGATTTGGTCCAGCTACATAAGCTTCCACTCTTTTTGGAAGGCTTCCCACAAGATGGAATTTAGAGGGAATTTGTGCCCATTCATTCTATAGAGCATTAGGAGGTCATGTGTTGACGTTGGATAAGAAGGTCTGGCTCCGTTCCAGTTCATCCCAAAGGTGTTGGATGCGGCAAGGTGTTGTGTGAGCCAGTCAAGTTCTTCCACACCAAACTCATGCAGCTATGTCTTTATGGAACTTGCTTTATACACTGGGGCATGCTGGAATAGAAAAGGGCCTTCACCAAAGTTGGAAGCATGGCATCGTCCAAAATCAAGATTGCCCTGCACTAGAAGTAAAGGTCCTAGCCCAAACCCTGAAAAACAGGTATTTCTATATAGTGAAATTAGCCCTCTGTCTAAGAGCAGGTACTTTATATACTTCTAGAAAGCTGCTAGTCAGATTTTTTTGTTTTTGAGGCTTTGCATTTTGTGGTGAATTGCCTTAGATTATCCCTTTCTACTTGTTCTAGGAAGTGGTCTACATCTGCTTCCTGTAATGTTTTTTTATTTATCCGTTAAACTGTTTCTGAAAGTAATCTTTTGTCATCAAGTATATTTCTGATTCGCTGTATGGCTTGCTCTTGCTAGGGTCACCACTGTGCCAGACAGTTGGTTTTAATGCGACCTCCACTTTGGCTGTTTCTGATTTATCAATTCCATGATTGCTTTCATGCACATCTTTGGACATCATGTTGCGAGTCAATAGCAACAAATTCCAGATGTAAACACCACATTTAGAACCAGCTGTAGACCTTTCATTAAAGGGGCTATACTTTCTATGCAGTTCAAACTCTTTAAATTACATTAAATCTTAATCTTTTTAATCTTAAAAAATGTGTGGAAGCAAGATTACTTCCACCCTGGACCTACACCCTGAAACATTTGTCATTTTGCATTGCTAAAGTGAAGACCTCCCTGACATGGTTCTTTCCCATATTTGATTACATAATGATCAAAAGAGCCGTTTCCTCTTTCTTGTGTATTTCACGCACGTACATGCTCTGTTGGTCTGGAGACCTGTGTTGTAACACTCACAGGATCTTTGATTCGGGACACACCAGTTTTCAGCTTTTTTCAACCCTAACACCACTGACAGCTTCAGAGCTGTATGTAAGCCATTGGAGCCAGGCTCACTTTATAGATTAGATTAGCTATTACAAAATTGTTGTTTGTTTTTGGAATCAAAGAGTTTTTATTGTTGACAGGCCATTAATGGTAACAAAGTTCCAAAAGTCTTTATTGATAAAGCAAAAGTAGGGATGGACAATAGGGCAAAAACTGCTTTACGTCTATTTAAACAGGGGTAATTATGTAATAAGAATGAAAGATGTAGATGGTCAGTGTCCAAATTCATCCATGATATGCTGTAGAATCACAATCACAAAGTTTATCGTGATAACTATAAAATATCATATTGCTCACAAAACATACAAATGCTAAAAACATACAAATGCTTTAAATTAGTTTTTCAGGCTTTGTTTAGTACTGTAATACCAGTAGTAGAATCTTAAAACATTTTTTATCACGTCAGCCTCAATGTACTAATATACATGCTCAATCCTGACTGCACCATGACACAAACTTGTCCGCATCTGTAGCTGCCTTAACAGCTCAGCACTTCAGACAAGAAAGCACCCTGTGGTGCTTCGTCTTCCTTTTCTGACACATAGAGATATAGTGCTGTTATCTTGGGCCCTGTAAACGTCAGGCATTTCCTTCGCTGTCTCCATATCTCTCCTAACACCCTCACTGTATAAATTTACGACCTACTCCCTTAATAACAGCCTTCTTCTCTCTCAGCGTACCCTCTATCTAACACATTATCACCCTCTTGTCTCTGTAATATCCTTATTAAAAGACTTTACTTTGGTTTACTTCGGTGTCGCTTATGGCAATGTAAAATCTGGAACTTTTAATGCAGTTGTTCAGTACCATAAGTTTAATACATCACTGAGGGATCAGTGTCCAGTGCAGTATCAGTGTGCCACGGGTCTAAGCAGCTTAATGGGAGAGCTTGAAGAGACATCGGGGACAATAAGAAAATACACATCTATAGATAAGGCAACAGTTGTGCATCATTGTAATGTGAGGTGTCATTTGATTCATCCCATCTAAGTGCAGTGACATATTTCATTAGTTGACAATGGATTAGAAGCTTGTATAAAATTTGTGACAGAAAGCCAATTTCCTGACTTGATTCCACAATTTGCTCCCCAGGAATGAAGGAGGCGGTGGTAATCTGTCTAAATAAGCAGACCAGAGAAGCCGCAGATGAAAGCGAGTGTGTGAGTGCACGCAGACCTCCTCAGCTCATTAAGACCTGCAACACTGACCCCTGTCCACCCCGGTAAGGACCTGAAGCAACTGATTTAGTGTCATTAATTTAGTCTACCAGTAATCACAAATCACACGCCATAGCCTGAGATAAACATTTAACCTCTTAAACCTTAGGACTGTGGATCAGTTACTAATCCTTTACAACCCAAGGCTGCCTTTCTTTATCTTTTTGCCTGCAACCCATTGACATATTGAACTGTGTGATGTATGTGCTCTGGCTCATTCTCAGTATTACCAGTTAATAGCATATTTTTGTTATATTTAGAATATAACAGAATAAAGCAGTGCTTCTCTAGTTTAAAGTGTTTTAATATCCAATATGATTGTAAAGGTACATTTAAACACACACATGTCGCTGACATAACCTTTGGACTTTGAAGGTTAACCTTAAAGCTTGTTATCTGGTAACTACTACCCATAGAATATAGAAGTTATGTGCTTCTGTCTCTTTAGCCTTTGTGATTTGGTTGCTGGCCATTTATGGCCCATACCTATTAGGACAGAGCTAATATTTAGTTACAAAAAGAAAGAGTTGGATCCTTGGTTGCAAAGATTTGCCAGTATGAGAATCCTGTGCTAATACTGTCGTCTTTGAGAGTACGTGGCTAAAGACCGCTCTCATGCAAACTTTGTGGAAACAAATGGAGCTCCCCACCAAGGCCAGGAAATGAAGGCCGCACTCCCCTGCTGGAGCAGTGCAGTCTAGGACAGACACTATCAGTGTCAAGTTTCACTGCGCTAAAGAGGCTGCTGGGATGTCAGGGCCGTTCATCTTCCACACAATTATAAGCCGCGCACAGAAGAAAGAAGTTTCAGTTTCAGAGGCTCATCTGTCAGACACATTTTCTGAATCCACCACTCAATCTAGCAACACATTCTACATTTCCAAATGGCAGGTTGAGAGGATGAAAAGAAGAGGCCACATGAGAAAGGGACAGAGCACATATGTGCATGTGTGTGCGTATTGCATATGTTTATCTCTAAAACTTCTGTGTGTGTTGCTAAGACCAAGGTCTTAGTCTTGGTGAACCATAAATTAGATAATGAGACGCTGTTTCTTTAAGTATTGAATTACTGCCTCATGTATTCTGCAGTTGTTGTGTGAAAAGATATATGGAGACATTAAAGTTCCTGGTGTTAAAATATCGTAATATCCTCACCATTTGCAAATCGTAAAGTAGCAATTGCAGTGGCCTGCGGCTGGAAAATCAACACGCCCCCACACACGCACACTCCCCCACCCCAAACCCCCCCGTCACATCCCCCCGTTGTGCTGGTGTTCCACACCTCTCGCCACGGAGATAAAAACCCAGAGGCCTTCTGCCTTTCTCCCGACTGTTTTTCCAAGTGCTGCGTTTGTTTTCAAGCACAACAAACTTTGTGTTCTGCTTGTTGCCTTTGGCCACTGCTTAGTCCTTCTCTGGGCCTCAAAACCCCTCCAGTTTTTGGGTTGCTTCCCTCGTAAAGGGAATCTGCAGCTTTCTCCTCCAGCTTGAACTGTCATAGCATTGGGGGAGACCCAGACAGGCTGCCAGGCAGCAGGAGTCTCCAGCTGGGCCTGGGCTAACCGGTGGTGGTCCTGGAAGTTTGGAGCTGCTGGCCTGCTCCAGCCTCAGCTGCTGCCCCAATCAGAGTTGAAGAGGTGGCCTTCGGGTCAAAGGCACCAGTGGGCCTGTAATACCTGCTATGCTGTGACCATGTGGCTATTTGATCTCATCCCTGGAACCCTCATTCTCATGTTTTGATGAGCTATAGTACTGTTTTCTTGATGTCTCAAGGCTGTGTGTGTACATGAATTTTTATGTCACTTAGTTTATGAACAACTGCACTCTGTATGATATTGATTCTTAAATGATTCTTGGCTTAGACATATGGTGTAGGAAAAAAAAGATATAGAATCTTTTCATTACACTGTTAAAAATAAAGTTGCCAGAAAGAGTTTGTTGCGTGATGCCAAAAAAGAACCTTTCAGTGGATGGTGCTTAGAATATTAGAATATTAGAATATTAGAATGTGAGATATATGTGTATTAGGACCCATAAAAAAGATAACGAAAAGGTTCTTGGAGAATACATAAAGATCTTTATAGGAAAACTCTTTTTACCTTTAAAAGGTTCTTCACATTTACATCTGGTGACCTGGGGGGTAGGGCATTTGCCCTACAATCAAAAAGTCATAGGTTCAAATCCCAAAACTGCTGGTAGCACCTCTGAGGTACCCTTGAGTAAGTTACCATCCCCACACACTGCTCTCCAGGCACTGTGTTCCTGGCTGCCTGCTGCTTCACTTGGTGAATGGGTAAAATTCGAAGGAATATTTGTATGATTCCATTCAAACTGTGTGGTATGGTGTCTTCACTTTACATCTCATTTATAAAAATAATCCATAAAAGAACCATTCAGTGAAAGGTTTCTTAGGGAATCAAAAGAGATTCTTTTATTGCATTTCTGCAGAGAACCCCTTTACATTCAAGTTTTCCATCCATATAACTTTTGCCTCGTTGTCCATGTAGTTTCTAGATAAAAAGCCTTAGCATATGGATGTCTTCAAAATTTTAAGGGTTAACTACTTTAATAAATCCATGACTGTCCAGGTGGGAGGTGGAAGCATGGAGCTCTTGCTCAGCGACATGTGGGATAGGCCTGCAGACTCGTGCCGTTACCTGTGTGCTGAAAGGAAAAGTGCAAAGTAATCACACAGAGAAGGTCAAAGACGAGAAGTGCCGCCAGCCCAAGCCCACCTCTGTACAGGCCTGTAATCGCTTTGACTGCCCACCCATGTGGGATGCCAAGGAATGGGCTCAGGTAAGATATTTTTAATGCCTTTCACTGCTTTATTACACGACTACAATGTAAAGCCATATAAAATTCTCAAAACTTAAGTACATAGTATTTATTTCATCTCAGTGTTGCAGAAAAGGCAGAATAAACTCTTGCATTCACATTACAGTACAGTAAAAATTCCATTATTTACATATCTGTACATATCATTTAAAACATACAGTTTCCCTGTATATATTATCTGTGCTGGTTCTTGAATGTAATTTACATGTTTGCATACTGTATGCCTCAGCTGACTGCATGTCTTTGGTTGTGAATGTGAGTTGGACAGTAGGTATAGTACATAGATACAAATCCCAGTGCTGAGAAAGGGAGGACCACAATCTTACCCAAAAAGGCTATACTCGTTCAGCAACAGCTCTGTAAACATTTCCTTTTGTTCATTTCCAATCAGCATTCGCATTTTTTTATTTGCAACAAGTATAACCGACTGCTTTTTAAAAGGCAGGATAGTGGCGTGTCTTGTAAATGATGTTTACCACAAATTACTAAAAGAATGTTTTCTTTCTAAGTAAATGACTATTGAGTTTTTTCTCGTACAGGTACTCAGGGGTTTCACAAAGTGAGATTAGTTGGGGTTTTTTTCCCCAGGAAGTAATAATTCCTGTAATTTCATTACATTTTAAGAAAAGTGTCATGGAAGAATGACTAAATAATTAATCCAAGTTACTAGGTAATTAGTTAATTGCGTTACTAATGGATTACTTTGTTTGAGTAACTGCCCCAAAACTGATCACCAGTTCTGATGTTATACATGGTTTTCATTGTAGTTGTCATGAGAAAACTGTCTCTGGAATGGCAAGGAAATATGTGATAACTTTTATAACTCAAAATCTGGAAAAACATAAAGTCATAATGACATTTTTGCTTCAGAATTTCTGATCGATTTGTCATTAAATGTTTATCTAACATTTAACTGGTGCTTTCAAATAAGGGAAAAGTGTAGTTACAAAGTTTTCTCATGACAGTATTATACCTTTTTATGCTTTTTTGGTCAAACTCCATAGCACTGTTAAGAATAATTTAAGAAAGAAATCCCTACAGACGTCTTTAAAGTTCCCTGAGTTCACTCTATGCGAAAATGTTGACTCTTGATGTTGTAATGGCCTTGGAAGCCAAAAGCAGGGTGGGCTTAATTAGAAGTCTTTGCTTTGTCACACAGTGTTCCCATACATGTGGAGGTGGCAATCAGAAGAGGGAGGTTCTCTGTAAGCAGCGAATGGCAGATGGAAGTGTGCTGGAGTTACCGGAGACCTTCTGTCCATCTCCAAGCTTGCCCACACTGCAGCCTTGCAGCCTGATAGCCTGCCCTGCCCAGTGGCTCTTCGCAGATTGGACACAGGTCAAATACACATGTTCTCTCGTACAACAACTAAACTCATGCTCCTGGTCAGGTTTCAGAATTCTGTCTACCCTGTTATTGCTGTTCATACTTTTTGTGCAGCTACAGGGCCCATGCTGTTTTATTGTGTGTTTTGTGTACTCTGTCACACTTAAAAGCTCTTGGCAAGTCTGTTGTTGAATAATTTGTTCTGGCTTTAGGATGACCTCACTGGCCCAAGCAAGGTTAAGTAACATTAATATAGAGTCCAGGTTTGTCCAAACATGACCCACTTTTTCTTTCTCGTTTTCCAACACTCAAGCGAGGGAGCAGTCTTTGAATGTTAAACAAGGATGTGTTTGACCACCACCTGCATCATTGTTGTCATATAGTTGTTGTTTTTTTTTAAGTGGAGGATCCGATGCCAGTAGCGTCTTTCTCCACTGTACCCTTAGAGACAAATTCATATGCTTGATCTATGTGAACTCCTAGCTGTTCATCAGAGTTGAGGAATGCTCACAGCCCTCGGTGAACCAGAGCACAGTTCATGGTGGGGTTAGCATAACAGTTCCTGGCCACAAACTATCCACAGCGCAGTTACTGAATGCATGCAGTCATCTGTGTGTAGTGAATGAGTGGGGGTATCTGTTGCTTGTCCAGTGTTCAGCAACCTGTGGAGAAGGGACCCAGAGGCTGCTCATGGTGTGCAGGAGGAAGGGGCAGAACGGACAGTACCAGACCCTCGTTCCAGAGGCCTGTGCTTCCATCCCGAAGCCCGCTACTGCTCGATCATGCTCCGCTGGACCCTGCGAGAGTAAGCGAACTTCGGCTCAATGCCAGCTGCATTTTCAGACAGCAAACCTCAGCACCCATTAAAACATTCCAACCTGACTGTGATGAATCCTCGCAAGTCGAGGTTAAGGCACATGTAGCATTATTTATCGCCCTATTGTCTTTAACACTTCTTTATGTCTTAAATTGTTTATTTTGTCATCCACGTTACAAGCCAGGAACAGCTCTACAAGGCATATAAATATGTTATTCATTAGCTTTTTGAAAGTGAGGGAGTAGATAGCTGGAGACATGTATTAAGTGCAAGGGAAGAGAGAGCAGTGAGGGATCAATCTGAGGACAATCCAAAGGACCAATACAGGAAATGGAGCTGTAGAATAGCAGTGCCAAATGGAGTCAAAGGAGCAAGCAGATCCACCATAGCCTCTCCGATCCAGGTTTCAATAGCACTTCTGGGATTTTACTCCTTCATCTAGTTGTGATTAGTAGGGGTGAAACAGCAGGTGATCTTTTGCCTCAAAGTAATAGGACATCCATATTTCTTTACAGAGACGTTCAAGCCAGTAGCTGCAAAACCAGATCCTGCCATCTTGGCTCAAAGGAAGGTCTATATTCAGTGGAGGAAAGGGCCAAAACTGCATTTTGTGGTGGGTGGATACGCCTACATACTGCCATGGACTTCTGTAGTGCTCCGTTGTCCAACTCGTCACTTTCGTAAGGGCCATGTCCGCTGGCTAAAGGATGGAAAGCCATTAGCTCTTCTGCCCCATGTTTCCATTTCTCACATGGGTTACATAAAGATCCAGCAGGTCCGTGCCTCAGATGTGGGGATGTATACTTGTGTTGCTGGCCAGGCACAGGATAACTTTGTTCTGAAACTTATTGGTGGTAAGCAGAAGGTGTCAGTTCCAGAAGCTGACTTCTGGCTCACCGATGGCTCACCAAAGACTTATGAAATGTCATCCATATCTGAGGAGAAAGCCAAAGAGGTGCTGTCGTTCAATCATTATGATGTTGTGGTGCAGCACTTGCTTGACCTAAAGGATTTCCACCCGGAGGGTCATGTCTCTAAGGAACTGCTGGATTCTGCTGAGAAGAATGGCTCCATTCTGGAAGAAGATACAGTATTGGATCCTCAAAGTCCACAGGTCCTGGTGGCAGATATGTCAAAACTTGACGAGGTCACTCTGAATTTATCTGGTGGCCTCCAGGGCCCACAGAAGGATGAGCTGATCAGTCAGCTCTTCGAGGAACTAACCAAGAACACTGGGGAGAATAACGAGTCCACCTTGGAACCCAATGATAGACAAGAATTTTCCACCCAAGGGTACATTTCTCAAAGAACTGGTTTACAACTGGCATCCCATTCCACCAGACAATGGCGAGGACATCTCAGAAGCCCTGCCATTATTCAGAAACCTTTAAAGGGCTACAAGTTTCCTAATGAAATAGTGGCTCATGTTGGTAGTCTTGTTTTGGTCCCAAGACAGTCGATCATAGTGGAGCTAAGATGCCACGCACAAGGAAACCCAAAACCAGTCATCGACTGGACAAAGGATGGGATCGATTTGACAAACACTAGCAGGTAGGAATGGAATTTCAGTATCGTTTGGATACAAAATGAACACTAATACGCAGCTGGTCAGCCAATATGTTGTAAGGCAATCTAAGTGTTTGTGTGTCTTTTAGTAGTTTTGTGTTCTGTGTCGTGGCAGAGTAGGCCTAATGCCAGACGGCTCCCTGCACATTGAAGCTCCAAGGGAGACAGATTCTGGATTCTACACTTGCAGAGCCACAAATCATCTGGGCTCCACTTCACTGTCATCTCAAGTGCAAATAACAGGTAAATTAGATCTTTCAGACTAGACCTGTCAAGCAACACTGAGGAGGATTTAGTGTATTTTGGCCCAGGCCTGTCTAGGCTCGAGGAGTTGGTTTAAATAAATTAACAAGAATGCAAGAACTGAAAGTAACTGATAAGCTGTAGCGCATAATTAAACATCAAAATTAATTTGATGCTGAAAGGGCAAACATTTTTTAAGTAAAGTCACTGACTAAATAATCCTAAAGACAGAGTAAACCTAAACACAGAGGGCCTGTTTTGTATACAGAAGTATGGTAAACCAGGCCAACTGCAGCTTATTATCCAAACTGTAGCCCCGCACATTAACTGCATTCAAATGAGGTACAAAGTTTAACATATAGTGAAATAACAGAGTTATGTTGGTAAATTAAGTTCTTTCCCACCTAATCATTCTCCAGGGATGTAATTCAACTCTGGCTGGGAAAACAGAGGAAGTGTAAGTACTTGCTAATGCTGAATACAAAATTATGTGGAAAGGAAATTTCCTGATTTCCGATCCATATTATCACGAGGAGGCCAGTGTAACTCACAATATTACAGTGCCTTTGGCATTTAGCAAAGGTCAACTATGAGGCAAGGTGACTCTATGATTAGTTGCTGACCTCATGGGTGTAGGGAAGAGAGCACTGTCAAGGCCCGTTCCTGATACTCTGGACTTTCTCCCAGCATCCGTCAACAATTAGCAAATCCAGACAGTATTTCAAAGGAAGTTCAAGGAGTGGACCTTCTCGCTTAATCAGAGCCGAGGGGATAAAAGACTTAAAAGTGTTGAAAGGTATCCAAACCACCCTGGCGTATGCTTAGGAATCATGATTCCCTTTCTTATACCTAGAACATCACAAGGTTGTAGAGGTATTTGGATGATAGGATCTGATTTAGTTGTGTTATCTTCCCGACATGTGGCTGGTAGTCATTTTTATAATTCCTTTTTTAGAGTCGACACTGGTGAAAGAAGTATGTTGATATTGGGAGTGAGGACTGTGAGACTGGCTGCTTAATGAGCACTGCATCCTGTCTTCATGAGACACCTTCAATTTTAAAAGAAGAGTGTTCTTGTTTAATGACTGATGTACTTAGTTAAGATGAAATTGTTCACTTCCTTCGCATTTGTTTGTTTCATAGGAAGTGGCTGCATAAGTGCTGCTGATAACAATAACACTTCCTCGTGTTTAGACGACACACATTCATCTCACTCATGCCATGGACAACACTGCCGCCACAGGTACGAATGTGGAACTGCATGGTGTTGTTGATTTAAAGTTTCTAGATTTCTAATGAAATGCACTCACCACAAGTGCATGGAGTATATGATGTTGTATTTTTTATCATTAAATATTCTTTTATATACAAAAAATATAAATTCAATAATTCGACAGTACAGTTTAGATGAGCAGTGAGTTTTCTTTCACATTAATTTGACCAAATATAGAGTAAATTATGATTTTATGTACAGAACATCCATGTGTTCCTCTTAATACTTTTTACTGCTTTTGTGTTTATTTGCATTAATTGTAAGAAAGACAGATGCTCAGAAACCCTGAGAAAATAAATGTCTTTAATGTCTTTAATTACCTAAGACTTTTGCACAGTACTGTAATTTGGTAAAAAAAAAAAAAAATCAAATTTCCACAGTTTTCCACGTACCCTAGATGTGGTCGGTCAGACATTGTTGGTTTCCAAACTGCTTCTATAGTTTAGCACTGGAGCGACAAGACAGTCGTTGCTAATAAACACTGGTAAACAGAACTTCCCATAAAACATGGCTAAAACTTGTCTTAGCCCACACAAACCACACCCAGCTCTTAATTAAGGTGATGCACACTTGTCAACGTGAATTCCACCTCCGCTGCAGAACTCAACTGCCTGCCAGCAGTATGCTTTCAGCTACTTGGTGATGTTATGCATTTCTAGAGCTCACAGTAATATGAGTGACTCTTCCATAGTTTGTTAGCAATGTTAGTTATGTAGCTTTAATACTGTATTAAAGAAGCAAAAACGGGTTCTGGATGATCAGTTACACCTGGGGTAAAATTGTTAAGCTTTACCTATGCAGACTTACACCTTTTTTCATAAACACATGGGAGAACTAAATGAACAGGTAGTTTTATTACCCTTTCCACTGTTCCTCTGATGAGCTTCCTGTCTAGTTATTACATTCCAGCTACTAAATCATCAGTTGTCATTCATCTATCTGGTGCATGTGTGCGTGTCCTCAAGAAAGGAAAATTCCGCTTTGTCTTTTGAATGCATTCTGTACCTAATATATATGGTCATAAACATTTCTCCAAAGATTCTGTCTGTACAGAAAGTTTTTTTCTCTCTAATGAAGATATTGTTCCTTTTTTTGTCTAACTGTCCTTTTTCCTTCTTCCCTTCAAAATTAGGTGGCAGGTGTCGTCTTGGTCGTCCTGCTCTCTAAGCTGTGGTGGGGGGCTGCAGAGCCGCAGCGTAACTTGTTTAGGTGCAGCACAGGGAGCAGAGACGTGTATGGGTGCTGGCAGGAGGCCAGCGGAGACCAGGCCCTGTAACACACAGCCCTGCGTCGGCTGGGCAACAACCCCATGGGGTCCTGTGAGTATGCAAGTCGGGGGTCATGGGATTTATGATGAATAAAAAAACCATGACCTACTATTGAACAATAGAGATGTCTGAGAGATGTATCCGCTGGACTGAGTGTATATACTGCAAGGATAAAAGAAGCTAGTAAAAGAAAATAAATCCACCACTCCATTACTGACTCTCCTGAGGGAGTTTTGGCATTTCTGCATCACTTTTATGTGTTTAACAATGTATAGCAGTTGCCAGGGACCTTAAGCAAAGGCAAGCAGCAGAGATACATCTCTAAAGAAAAATGTGTTCACACTTGAATAATTATTGGGGGTCGGGCTATTAATTGAGAAGATGATTTGGTTTGAACCAAAACAAAAAATACTGAATATTACTTTCAAGTTTGTTATTAGCTGTACAATGACTCCATCTGTTCTATGAATGAGAACAATGTAAAGTCTTTGCTTTGGTAGGACACTCCAGGACATTCCTTTCTTTTGTTATGCAACAGGAGCATAAGTAACTACGAAACTAAACTGCAAAGGTTTTTCCCCAATATGTCAGGTCATATTCTTGAGGAAGTTGAGACATTACAGTCCCTTGTTCAAAAGAATCTCAGGCTCTTGTGAAAGAGGAAGTAACCAAAAATTGCGATAATAAAAAATAGAAGTATAACTGATCTGTTATGGCTCGTTATGTGATCTGTGTCAAGTACCTTTTTAAGGATATGATTTTAACAAAAATGTGCCTTTTCTAGTGCCATGGGCGATGTGTCGGACCGCAGCAGGCCCTGCAGCACAGGCATGTGTTCTGCCAGAGCAAGAACAGTTCCAGAGTGGCACATCGAATGTGCAGCAGTCAGCCAAGGCAAGTTCAGTGCAAAAGTATATTTTCAGAAATGTCTGTATTTTTATATCTAATCTTACAAACTTTTCTATTCATACCCTCCAGGCCCACTTCCCACCGAAACTGCACCACAGAGGCCTGCGCTCTACACTGGAGAGTCGGCTCATGGACACAGTGCACTGCCACCTGTGGTCGCCATGGTTTCCAGTCACGTCACGTCATGTGTGTGCATCGGCGTAGCGGGAGGCCAGGTCGAGAGTATCACTGTGCCTGGAGGCCTCGGCCTGCTAGCTGGCAGCGCTGTAACATTCTGTCCTGCGGGAGAGGTACGAAGAGCCAGTAAATTTGTACCATTCTTTCAGCCTTCAAAAAGCATCATGAAGATGTACAGTTCTGTGCGGAAGTTTTTGGCACCAACAATGTTTGTTTTTGGGGGTTTTGTATAAACATTATGCATAAAAAACAGATTATTGGTTATTGGATACTTACAGCATTCCAGCCTCTGTAGCCCCAACTTAATTACAGGCGTTTTCACACCTGAAAATCAGGACCAAGGTTCATGGTTTTGTTATGTTGTATTCATTTAAATGGTAAGTTCTAGATTTCACTTTGTGTGACATACCAGTGTCCTGTTATCATCCCTTACAAGAGCTGCGTCTCTCTGTACTTCACGTGTTGGTTTGTCGATAGGCATATCTGATATCAGCGTGTTTTTAAGTCAGCGGCTTTTTCATTTGACTATGCCATTGCTGCGGAAGTTGTCTTGTATCTTCTCTCTCTCATTCTCTCAGAGAATAGGTTTCATAATTTGTATTTTTTTTAATACAATTAAAACGAGTAGTACAATTTTGGCTAATATTACTACACATGGTATTATGGAACAACAAGCATGGTAATTATATTAAGTTGAACTAGATTTGCATTTTCTTTGGTGCTGCAGCCATCTGTGGATGAGAGTCTATGAACGCTCAATTGGTTTTGTTCTCTCTGGGTAGATAGGATACCCCCCGTCACTTAACAACGCTGTCCAACCTGGGTGTCTGTTAGCTGGTGTACAGTCAACACCCCAAAATTCCAGGAGCACCCGGGAATTGTGAAAAAACATGAATTTGTGGGGGAAAAGGCCTGTAAGTCTAAGTCCTAAATGTGCCCCCAAATATGCTCCCAAAACACATTCATTTGATTTTAAACTCCACTTAATTCTTTGCCCTAAAAAAAATGTGAAGATAAACTACACACCGGAAACTGTTATGATGCGGGAATGCTGGACAGTGTCTGCCAGTGATGTGTCACAAGACAGCAGCCAATCAGCATTTGCCAGGGTTTTCATGAACAATTATTAGTTCGGTTCTAAGAAAAAATCTGCAAACTGCAAACTCTGAACTGCGATTTCGCAGGGGGAACTCCATAACACAATTAGCCAGTGTTCACCTGCCAGCACATCAAGCAGTCAAATGACATTGTGATAGTGACGGTTCAAAAAGGTTACAAGCACATGCTAAATTTCGCTTTCCCAGACTGGTGGGTGATAGGGGCAGTCCTAGCTAGTTGGTGACATTAATGATGGCTATTTCCACCACCATGAAAAAAACATTAAAATGAACTAATCAGAAAATTTCCCAGAAACGTTTCAGTGTTCTCTTAAAGCCCTGTGGATTCTCCTCTATTCTCCTCCTATCTAGAACAACCTACAATGGTCTATGGATTTTCCTCTTTCTTGTATCAGCCTATGATTTGAACACTACTCTGCTGTTCTGAGTCCCACCAGGATACTAAAAGTCTACCATCAACAAAAATGACTGTACTGTAAATCATAATAAAATGTGCTTTTTATGTTATTGTGTTCACAGGTGAATGCCGGGACAGCACAAGGTACTGCGAAAAGGTGCGACAGCTGGAATTGTGTCCTCTACCCCAGTTTAAAGCACGGTGCTGCTGGTCCTGCAGAGACACCTGAGACTTTTCCAGGACTAAATGGACAGAGGTAGAGACTAATCGAGAACCTAAAAAAACTCCTCCATACAACCCAGCACATGACCTGTCTCCAGGGCCAGGGTGTGAAGGGCTGCAGTCACTGGGACTGGAGAATGTCAGTGGCGGTGATTGAATCCATTAACAAACTCCATGACCAGAGTGCATGGGCACTAGACTGGACGCAAACTGTTATTAATGAACTTTTATCATAATTAGACTTCAGTGAAGGCTTTGATTTAAGCATATTTTTGTTTCCCTCTTTCTTTGTTTTTGCATTGACTGCCTTTCTGATGGTCAAGAGAGGTGCGAGACGTGTTGAAAGTCACTGGATTGCACTTCATTCTCATAAAAACCAAAGTGGCCTTAAGTCACCAAGGAATGTCCACAAGGGTTTTCTGGTGTTATAGTGAAATGAAAAAGCATAGTTTCTTTTTAATGTGGCAAGACCAAATGTATCTATGGTACACGCAACTATAACTTTTAGATTTCAGTGAATACCTAAAGTAGAAATTGGAAGCAAATTATCTCTGTGTTTTGCTGCACTAATGCTAAGGTTGTGCTGCATTTGAATTGTTTCTCTTCAGTCTTATTACAAAACAAAGGATCCAATGGCCCAGCATTACAATAATATTTCACTTTAATAGTGAATGGGAACCCTTATAGTTTGCACTCTTGATTTCCAGGTCCATGTTCAAATGTGGCTTGATTATTATTATTATTATTATTATTATTATTATTATTTGGTTGTATTTTTACGTCACTCTTTTACAGATTGTGGTTGTCAGTATGTCCTCCAATTCTAGTCTAAAATGTAACCACTTATCAATATAACATGGTTCTACCTAGTCTTTAATTCATCAGCTGTCACTGTTAGTTAATATGTGAGGTGAAATGTGGTCTTCATTTCATTCACAAGTGCTTTAGAGGAAAGAAAGACTTCCTTCTACATAATATAGGGGGAAAAAATCACACACATCCCAAAACCCCCAGTTCACTCAATGACTTTCGCTTGCATTGTTTACTAAATGTCACCTTGAAGTGTTTTCAGCATATTCCTTCAGCCTGAAATTCTGAAAGTTTAAAGGGTCCATATCCTACTTTCTTTCTTGTGTTTTCTTGTTCTCTCTGAGGCCCACTTATAATATTTGGGTGGGTTTATGTACCAAGATCAGTCATCGTTCATTTTTACTTGACTCGTTTTCCAACCTTTATCCGTCTGAATGAAATATCTGTTTTATGTCACTGTGCCATTTACTGGCCACAGTGGCATAAGAAAGTATATACAGGACATACAGTGGTCCCAAAACGTATTTGGACACATTAACCATTTATCTGTTCTTTAAAATATGTAACAAAATGGTATTTGGTTCAGAGAAAAACACTTAGGGTGCTGTAAAGCACAGTTGTGAAAATGTCAAAGTCTGGTTTCAGTGAGCTTGTTGTCATTGATGGGATCGTATACAGAAGCACTGAAGATGAAAAGAAATGGCTCAAATGATGATCTGAAACACCAGCTGCTACATAAAAACCAAAAACAAGCCTGTGTGAAATAAATGCCCCTTGGTTTCACATTTTATGTCACAACCCAATGAAGTTTAGTTTCCATATATGGAGCCTATTGACCGGGAGGTGGAATGGTACGTTTGGAAACTTTAACCTTGTTTACACTCGAAAAGTGAGGGAAATTCCTTTATATGTGATATGGGCCCTTTAAGCAACGCCCCCCCTTCCTCCCACACTCAAGAAAATACTGCTGAAAAAATTGGGAGGAGTGAGTGATTTTATTTTTTTACTTTTCATCTTTTTACATTGCTAGCTGTCTTATAGAACTATTTATTACTTGTTTCATTTGTTCACGTGCAATTGATCTGTAAATGAAAATTATGATGTTGTTTGTGCACTTTTGTTTTGGTCTGTTCAAACTGTAGAAAAATCAGTGCATGCAAATGTCTCCGCCTAGACTTTCTGTGCCAGTGCTCATCATTAGTAACAGGTTGCCTGTCAGATAATAAAGTGCATTACATCCTTTCTTTGTTGTAAATGTACTTTTGGTTTACCACAATTAAACAGGGAATGATGTGTATACCAAAGAAAACAAGTCTCAGCAGTAGTTAGCAGCAGCCGCTAACCTCAGCTTTGCCACTTAATCGTCTAGTCATTGCCAATGCAGCAACTCTGACTTCCTGTTTTGGGTGTTTCCATTTAGAGCATGTTGCTGTAAGGCGATATGCTGTCTTTCCGTTTCATTCTTTGTAGTCAGTTGTGACAAACGGGGTATAAACGAATAAAGCCTAGTTTAGTTACATATTTAGCCCTTTTTTTTTCAAAAATTGACTTTTTCTGATGCAACCAACAGGGTAGGGTTTTTGGGTTCTTTTGGGGGGTTTTTTCTGCCATCTAAATGGAGAAATAGTTTTGTTATGACACCACCTGACGGAGCTGAACCCTGCCTGTGGACCCTCAGGGAGCGCCGTGTCTCTCTTGTTGACAAGCTTGAGTGGCACATAGATTCTCTTGTAGATCAACTGATTGAAAAAAGCGTGTTCACTAGAGATGATCGCGAGGAGGTGCAGTATGAAAAGGGGCCGCGTGGAAAGGTCCGCAAGGTACTGGATATACTGGATTGTAAGGGAGAAGAGGCGGCTGGAATCTTTATTTCTGTCATTAGAGACCTCAGAGAGCCCAACGCAAAGGCTGACGACAAGGTTCCAAAGCAGACCACAGGTAAGTAACTAAATGACAACCTTTACAAGCATTTTTACAAATAGTTTGCCTTTTTTTTCTATGTTTATAATAATGAAATAAGGTCATAAATAGAAAATAAGCAGCAAAATTAAGCCGTTTTAAATTCCCCTTTTTTTATGATGTCACAAACATCAACCATTTATGTCAATCCATTTTTCGGTTTAACCCCAGGCAAAATGCAGGGCAGCCAATCAGAGGCCATTTAGAGATATCAGAGATATTCAAAGTGCAGTTTTGTGCTGATAAAGGGAGAATGAAAATTTAACAATGAATAATAAAAATAAAATAGCTTTTTAGTATGTGAAACCACATAAATATTGTAAGTAAATACAAAAATAAATGTAGGCTATGGGCTCTCTAAGACTTACTATTTAGTATCTTCTTTGAGACTGTAAATTCTGTATTTGTGAGACTGAGGAATAAAAGAAGATTAAGGGATTGAATGTTTTGAACTTTTGAACAATTGAAGTTACCCCAACTTGGGTACTTAAAGATTAAGGCCCTTCTGATGTATGTCATGTTTTCTATTCTCTGATGTATTTCAGAATACCAAAAGCTGATAGCAAAGCATAAAGCTGTCCTGAAGCGAAGGAGTGAGAGTATGCTCTTTTATAACACGCGGCATGGAGAGAAGATCGCCTTTTCTGAACACTATGTTAATCTGCTGATCATCAAGGGCCATCATAGTTTAGAGATCAAAAGGCATGAACTTTTAACGTTTGGACAGCAGCGTATTTCCCTTCAGCAAAAAGCAGTGGGGCAAAGACTGATCAAACCAGCCCAGCTGTTTTCCAGTAAAGCAGGTACTCGTCCAGCAAAGAAGATTTTAGTTACTGGGGTGGCAGGTATAGGCAAAACCATCCTTGTTCAGAAGATACTTTGCGATTTCAGCAACAACAAGGAGCATCAGTCTTTTGACTTCGTCATTCAGCTGACATTCAGAGACCTGAATCTCATTGGAAAGCCAGTCAGCCTTCGAGAACTAATTCTTCGCAAGAACAGACACCTTGCTGAACATCTAGACACCATCGTGGAGCTTCAGGAGCTTCAGTGTTGGTAACCAGCAGGCCCATGGCTGTCAGCTACATCCCTGTCGGAGCCATTGACTGCTTTGTTGTCATCACTGGGTTCTCCACTGTGGAGATCCGTGATTTCTTCCAGCGTTTCTTCCAAGATGAGATGCTGGCTTCTCAGATGTTAGAGATTGTGGTGGCAAATGAACTACTGCTTACTCTCTGCTACATACCGGCCTTCTGCCACATCGTATGTAGTATTCTGAAAGAAAACAAATGCCTGTCTACAGCCATTCCCAGGACAATGACAGACATTTATGTGCAGTATCTACTGGCACTGGTCAAGTCCCACCCAAGAAATCGAATTGAATCACCAAATGACAGCAGTGGCGTGCAGCATCAAGAGCATCTCCAAAAAATCCTGTTAAAGCTTGGCAGATTAGCATATCAGAAGCTTATGAATCAGGAAACTCTGTTTTATAGCAGCGATGATGAAATACTAAACTGCACCCTATTAAGCACCTTCTTGGACAAGACAACCACTCAGGAACCAGGCTGCACAGAGGATGTTTACTCCTTTACACACCTCACAGTCCAGGAGTTTTTTGCAGCACTTTATTCCTCCATGGAAGATGTACCTTTATCAGAGACATTAGCTTCTGGCCCTGAATGCAGCACTGAAGGTTTGTCAGGAAACCTTGATCTGTTTACCAGATTCCTATCTGGTCTTCTCTCAGAGAGGAACCAAGCACTGCTCTCCAGAAATATTGGGTTTAAACCACAGGAGGATAAAGTGCAGTCCTTCAGGGAGCGACTCATATCAGATACCCGAACCTTATGCGAGAATGGAGCTTACATACTAACTCACTTGCACTGTGTTCTGGAGCAACAAGATGTTCTACTAATGCAGGATCTCCAGCTGCAGTGTCTGCGCATTAACCTCAGTGACGTCACCCTCTCCACCACGGACTATAACGCTGTCAAACACTTTCTCAGTGAAATCCAGCTCCCTATATCAGAGCTGGACCTGACTGGGACAAACATCAGCGCCGAAGCCCTAAGAGACCTACATCCCTACTTGCTAAGATGTGAGAAACTTTGGTGAGGTCATTTTAGCCTTTGGATTATGTTAGAATAGTGACAAAAGGATTTTGCAAACCAAATTGTATTATTTTGTTGAGTCATTTTATAAAATTCTTTACAATATTTTAAGAAACAATCAGGTAAAGCCAGAAGCTGAGATTTTCTGGTTGTGAATCTAAACCCCATATCACTAAAAAACAAGTTTTCCATTTTTTAAATAAAAGAGGTGTAGTTAACACTGTTGTTAACAAAGTTTACACAAGTTAACAAAGTTTACACAAGTTAACAAAGTTTACACAAGTTAACAAAGTTTCATTGTGAACCATTTTGTACCCAGTCCAGTGTTTCAGTCCAGACTGCATTTTAAATGAGGCACGACATTGGATGCAATGCTAAAAATCTGAAAAATGATTGACAAAAACAAAGGAGTCTTGCCTTGAATGTGTAGTCAAATTTATCTAACGTCAGAGACATTTTTAGTGTCTTTCTTCTTTAGTTTTGCACTGAAGCTACAGGGTTAACAGCTAAGTGGTGGAAGTATCACACACTTTCCTCAAACTGTGCCAGGCTATTAAGTCGTCTTACTGACGTTCTTATATAGTTTCTATAACCTCTATTTGTCCACAAAAAGGGACAAAACTGTTTTCAACCTTGCAACCTTTTCTAGATAACAGTATGTCATACAGTGTCAGAAAAAGTATTAGCCAATCTGTTTGAGATGACCTAACTGCTCAGTGATGCTTGAGGCAAGAGTGTGAGGATGTATGCAGTTGTTATGATGTTAATTGTTGAGGTATGAGGTTCTATAAGTTGTTAGTTCTATAAGTTGTTAGAGTCAGAATGAACACACATCCTGGGCTAATGTCATATCTTTCATAGGCTGGGAGAAAACAGTCTGGATATGGAAGCAATTAAGGTGGTTGCAGATGTTGTGGCAGCATCTGACACTTTGAAGCAATTAGGGTAAGTGATTACTTTTTAACCAACTTATTCTCAGTTACCATCCAAGGTGTTCTGATGCTGAAATAGCTCCCTTACGCACACAGTATAGGTTGGACTGACATTGGTGATGAGGAATTTTCCATGCTCATAGATGCCCTAAAGGTGAAGCAAACATTGAATGAAATATGGTGAGTGGAAATGGTCACCTTGGTCTCACTCTGTTCGTGTAAGCTTAGTTCACTGGATTAGTTTGAAAGCTGCAATATGACAGATACTGTACCTTTACTGAATATTAAGTATGAGTTTTTTGCTCAGGATGGAGGGGAACAGGGTCAGCTTCGCATGCCTGTCGTCATTAAGTGCCTTCATGCCATCTCCTCTAAAGAGAGTCGTGTAAGTGAAGAATAGTTCAGTATATGTTTCATGCTCACATAGTGAAAAACTGAATTATCTGAAATCCTATTTTTGCAAATAAAAGGATTTGAGGGTGTATGTTAATGTGATTTTAAGAAGCATCATTTACTTCCCAGTCCATACAGTCAATTTTTGAAAGTTTTAAAAACAGCACATTTTGAATGATTTTTTTGTGAAGTCACAAATAACAACTTATTTACATGCATGGGCCTCTATAGTCTACTGCAGTCCAGTTCTATCCATTTACTCCAAAACTGTGTTTCTGGACTGCTTTTTGTTTGAGCCAGTGAGACCAGAGCTTATTTACATATTTCAGTCGTAAAGATCCACTAACAAAAACAGCCTGTTTCAATTCTAAAATAAAATGTTGGAGGAAATTGGCTGTATTAGAAGTAATCATTTCTGTCTTTGGTACATAAGTTACACTAACATTATAGCTGGACCTCAATTAAAAAAATATTTTTTTAAATTGGATACGTATCTTTATAAGGCAATATCGTATTCTTTACACAGCAGTTATTTGAGTCAAATTATTTGTGTAAAAATGCCTCAAACCAAACAAATTCTCAGTTATTTACTTGTTTGCTTGTTTGTTTGTTTACTCAGTGCAATTTGGAACAATGTAAATGATTACGAGGGCGAACAGCTCAACAGCCTCTGTCCTGGGCAGTGCTTCAGTGTGTCCTTCACAGAGGACAGTATGTGGGAGGACTGGGCCAAATGGGTTCTTCAGAGATGTGAGGTCAGTAGCAGTGAGAAGTTGGTGCCATTTTTGCAAAAAGTGTGCGACATATCTATTCGCACTGTGGACAGCCGCTGGGCCAAAGCCTTCTATATGAGCTTGAAACAGCTGATAAGGAGTCGGATAGAGCAGTGCTTGGATGAGGACATGCAGCGCAACCTGGAAAAGTTTGAGGCCATTCTGACATAGTAAATCTGCTGGGATTTGGTTTATTTTCTATATTGACGTAAGTACTGGGACACACCACTTAATTACTGAATTCAAGTGGTTCCTTACTTCCAGTGAAGGACAGGCTTAATGCTTCAGCGGACCAAGATATTTTGGACAACGCCATCCTTCCAACTTTTCCAGCATGAAGCAAGCTCCAGTGAAGCAAGCTCCATAAAGACATGGCTGGAGGATCTTTGCTACAGAATATTTTTGTATTTATGTGTATATGCTATTTATTTTTAGGGAATAGTATTCAAATTCCCTAAAATAAAATATTGCAATAACTGTTTTCTACAGTCTTTCAACTTCTATTTTTTTTATGTCCCGGCCAGCAGCCACAAGAGGCCATCATTGTGTCATTTATGTGTTTTGGAGTTTTTTTTTTTAAAAGAGTTGATGTGGTTTACTTGTATTATTCACAGCTGCATTGACTTAGGTTTAAGTGCTTGTGTCTGTTTTGGGGTTTTGTATTGTAGTAGGGGTGGACGCAGATATCATATCACAATTTTTTTTACAGTTAATTCATGATTTTGATTTTATCACAGTAGTTCTATTGATTTGTAACTATTCTGCAAGTTACTGACTACACAGCATTTAGGCCAAATAACATTTCTGAACAGATCTTAATCAATTTGTGCAATTTTGCCAACATGTTTATTTTAAGCTAAATAAATACTTAATCTTACTGCAGAACGACAAATCACCGTGAACAAAAAATGTAAAATGATAAACAATAAAAAAGCAACTAGTGTAATTCTTAAACTATTACTGAATTATTCAACACAGTTATTTTAAAGTGAAATTCTGCATCTAAAATGTGATTATAAAAAACCAATCAACTTAAGAACATTTTTCCAGGATCATTTTTAAGCATTTATCAGCTATAAGGAGACACATTACAGGGTTTTAGCCAGGAAAACCAGTTTGTCTACTTTATCTGGGTTTAGAGTAGCCCTTTGGCATGTTATGATATTGCCACCAGTGCTGAAGACTCGTGCTCAGGGAGAACTTGTTGCTGGAATGCAAAGATACTGGTTGTTGCAAAATAAACATATGTTCTTCTTGTGGAGAGCCTTTCTCAAAAGCCTGTGTCAGAGTGGTTTGCATGGAGCCATTCCGCCATTCAATTTGTAGGGAACATGTCCCCTTCATTTTTCATAATTATTCATTTGGACCCCCTCACATTTAATATATAATATTAGTTCACCCAGCGCTGTTTCGCAGTAACAATCCTCGCACCCCCCAGGAGGACCGAGATTTTTTACGCACACATCAACCCCCAGCGCTTTGTAAACTGATGTGTCCCCTCCACATTACAAATGCTTCTGTTGCCCCTAGTGGTTTGTTTTGGTTTTGTACCTGTTGCCTCCCCCGTCAGGGGAATGAGAACTGTATGTCAGTGACGTAGTTCACCTTTGTTGGTTGAGCCCTGTTTTTATAAGGCGGGTTTTAAGCGGAGTAGCAAATAGTGCAATTTGGTTGAGGAAAAAAAAATATTAGGAAGAGCATAGATAGATGGAATGTAGTCTATTTAGACGATGCTACCATCTCTCTGCTTTGACAGATCGTCAGCACATAGATCTCACACGATCATATCACCCACCCCTATTTTGTAGTTATTTTAAGGGTTTGTGTTCATGGTTGCATGTCGGTCCACTGTCTTTATGGGGACAAGTTTTGGTTGAACGTTTATTTGCTTGTAGGCCCTCGTGCCTGTTTGTTTTGCTATATGTTAAATAAAAGCCAGACTATGAAAGCCTGCACCTGTGCCTCATTCCTGTGGTATTGAGACATGACACTTTGTAGCTAAACATTTTCACTATTTTATGTGTCTTGTCTTACAATGTGTGCACACTGTAACTTGAGATGAATTGTATGCAATAAAATTGCAGACTGTTATTTTCACACTATTTTCTTTGACAGGAAAAGAAAGTATTGATGAAGAAAACAGGGATGTGGTTTTGGAATGTTTTTTTTTTTTCAATTGTGAGAGATAACTGACCGAGGGGCAGGCCAGAGGCAATTTATGAAGAGCCTGCCACTTTCTATTGTTCCCATTGTATCAAAAATGAGTGAACAAAGCCTTACTGGCTGGGGTGCAATGGGACAAAACATTTACACTTACGGCATTTAGCTGACGCTCTTATCCAGAGCGACGTACATCAGTGCTTAAGAAGTCCACAACTGTTTCTTACCTG
>JBBPDC010000011.1:13346305-13394772 GCA_037974485.1 Hemigrammopetersius urotaenia | reverse complement strand
GCCCCCTGCTTCACTTGGTGAATGGGTTAAATGCAGAGGAAGAATTTTGTGCTGTTCACACTGTGTGCTGTGGTGTTCACGTATGACAAATGGTCACTTTCACTTCACTTCACAATGTACAACTTCCACATATGAACAGTAGTCTGAAAAAAAAAAAACAATAGTCTGAAAATACATTTGTTTCGAATTTATGCCAGTAATTAGTTATGTAATAATGTAAAATAACAGATTTGCACCCTTAATGGGGAGACCAGTCATAATTTGAATCATTAATACAGTGGATGTCTGACATTTCACAGATGTTAAATAACCCCCCAGAGGATGCTCCAAGGAAGGCAGGCATTTTCCCGAAGACTAAAGGGAGAAAACCTATCCCATTCCTTGTAATCCAGGATGCCACACAAGGTATCGTCCCTTACAGAACACAAACCATTTCCCCTTTAGTAAGTGTTTACCTTTTTTCAGTCCATCGGATGGAGCTTTTCAAGTTCCCACAGCAGTCATACAGGCATAGTGTTCAATACAAGTGTGGAGCGCATTAGAATAATAAAACTTCATTGAAAAAATGCAACGAATACACTGTACATGTGAATACTCCATGTTTTGTATTTTCTATATAATTTTTGTCTATACTTTTTATTCACTTAATTTACTGATTGCCTGTTGTGTTTTTCACTGGGCTGCAATTGAATTGACCCTTTTTAAATCATGGATGCTGATTTAACTTCTTTACTCTCATGCAGAGATTAACTACTTCTACACCTAGATGCATGCAGGATATGTGCATCCATGTGACAATTAGTCAAAGTACATAAACAACATGACAAGCTATAAGATAAATCAAAGGTCTTGAATATTTGCGACGCTAAAATAAGACAGTGTGGCTCATAGAGATGAGAGTACTTAGGGGGCATTCTGGTAATGAATCTGAATTAGTTTGTTGCTGTCATTGTAGTTCTGCACTTTGATTGCGCACATCTCATCATAACACATGACGATTTTAAATGTAGAACTTTGTCAAATTGTTGAAATTTGCAAAAAGAAATCTTCAATACACAGTAGGTGTAAATGTAATAAAGGAATAAGTGAGTATGATATTGTTAGAATATGAGAATGTTCATCTGGCACTACTTAATTTCTTCTTTAGATGAAGAAGAGGATGGAAAGAAAAAGAAGAAAAAGAAAAAGAAAGCTCGCAGCGAACTGAAAGATGATTCTGTTGAAGAAATGGCAACCGATAATGTGACGGACAAAGAACGTGCTACTGAGGCGACCCGTAAGAAAAGAAAACAGTCTTCAGAGAGCGCTGAGATGGAGAGTGCCACCGAGAAAAGCGGCAAGAGGGCAGAGAAGAAAAGACGACGGTCGCACAGCTCAGAGGTGTCTGGGGTAGAAGGCCGAGCGGAGATGCCAGCCAAAATGAGGAAACTGGACGAGGAGGCTGGTGATGTGGAGGGTAAGAAAAAAGGACTGCTTTACATGACCCACACTCAGGAAAAACCCTTTCTGATAAAAGTCATGATCAAAATAATGTTTTTTATAAAATAATGTTTTTTTTTAAAGCTGTGATTATGGAACGGGTAAATGCAAATTAATAAGAGATGGCTGGATGATAAGTACCATGGCTGGTTGAAAAAGACTGTTGCTCCAATAAATACAATTTGTGCGTTGTTGAAATCAACTAAATCTAGACTATTGTTTGGGGGTATTTTTTGCCATGATGGTCTTCATTTTTCTTCTTAAAGGGCTTGAAAAGGTCTTAAATGTCATCGAATTCTCATATCAAAAATGTGCAGATTCCCTGGTTTAGTTAGAATTGCTTTGCTGAACTCGATGCTCCTATTTGTGTCCGGGTAATAATGCTATGGCAGTTTTTATTTATTTATTCATTACAAAACAATAATGACCTGAAAAAAGTGCAGGCAATCTTAGCCAAAGCAGTAGATGTAATATTGTTGGTGGTTAATATTGTTTCAGAGACATCATCTAAGAACAATAAAATGAAAGAAGAGGAAGATGGACAAAAAGAGGAGAAAGATGACTCCTTGCTGAAAGCCAAGAGGAAGAGAAAGAAGAAGCACAAGGAGAGACTAAAAATTGAGGAAGAGGTCATTCCACTTAGAGTGCTCTCAAAGTAAGAACGACAATAAGTATATAGTGACATTTCATTGGAATAAAAATGCAGTAACAAATGTATATGAAAGGTATAGTCTAATTTTCATACTATAGTTTCATATTATAGCATTGTGGTTTTATGCTTTGTTTTGGAAACTTTAAACAAATTAAAGGACACATTTAATGGAAACCTGTTTAACTCTAAGGAATAAGTTTCTATAATGGTCCTAAAAATGAATGTAGAATATGGACCCAAATAATATTTGTTAGATTATAATGTAGAGGCCACATCACAATTATTCAATGTAGTTTTTACTTTCATGTTGTTCCCAAAGGAAGGAATGGTTGGATATGAAGCAGGAGTACCTAGCCCTGCAGAAGCAGTGCATGCGAACTCTGAAGAAAAACATAAACGACATCAATCAGAAAACAGAGAAATGTGACAAGCCAGCTACTGAAAACAACAAGGAAGCCGGTGAGTCTCCCACAGATGAATGAGAATTCTTTATTGTTGAATAGGTTTCCTTTTTTGTTATAGTAGTAGCACTTTTATCTGCCACATTAGTGAGGATTCTGAAGTTTGAGTTCAATGTTTTTACACTTCGATTAAAGTATTAACTTTTTATTTTTTATAAACTTTGTTTTAAAGTGGATCAGAATAAGCTCAAAAGCGGCCCGAAGTTTGAGAGTGGAGTCATTGTGAAAATCACCGACAGCCAACCTTTGCCGAACAAGAAGTGTGTCAAGGTACCGCAGTTGTTTCGATTGGTTTTATTTTGTACATTTTTAAAGAGATGCAAAAAAAATGTCATGAGTCTGATCTGAATCTGATGACTGGTGAATTAAATGAAGTTCTCTTCACCTTGTAGGACACGCTGTCTGGCATATCTGCTGTAAAGTATGTGGATATCCTAGAGGGAGATGCTGAGGGTTACATCCGTTTTAACACACCTAAGGATGCGACAGCCATCCTTGCAGCTCGCTCCGAACTGCACAAAAAACACAACTGGAACCTGGAGATTCTGACTGGTTAGGAGATTTTATTAATGATTACATTGTTCGTGAGAATTGATCATTTAGGGTTAATCCTGTTTTGCTACAGATATTGCAACAGAGATAAAGGGAAATGTGATGAAGCAAAAGTCAATGAAAGAAAAGTCAGTGTATATTCAAATTCCTTACAGGTGACCATGAGCAAAGGTACTGGCAGAAGATACTGGTGGATCGACAGGCCAAACTGAATCGTTCCAGGGACAAAAAAAGAGGCACAGAAAAGGTAAGCAAGTTTTCTGAACCAGGCCAGAAGACTGTCGAAGGGAATCCGGAGCGGTTTGTGTTCATAACATGCGAGTTAACAGAACCGTGCCGTGGACTGAAAGCGCACCGGAGTGAGACGACCTCCTAATGTGGTCTTAGTTGGGTTAGTTTCAGAGGGGTCTGAGTTTTTTTTTGGCGTGTTCACATATATCCAAAAATGCTGACTAAGTTTGCTTTAAGGGCTGAAACAAAGTGTTAGACTGTTTGTCCAAACTCCTTTATAAATAAATGAATGAAATCTTTTTTTTTTTGCTTTTCCAGCTCATTTCTAAGGCTGAGAAAATCATCATCGCTCGAGCCAAAGAGGCAAACAAGCACATCCATTTTGATGACTAATGGTCGCAGGGGCTTCTCTGTGTCACATCTGCTACTTCCTTATTTTTTAAATTTTTTTAATTTAGTAATCTTTTTCTGTACAATACAAATTACATTCGTTTTTAATGTTAAGAGTAAAGAATGAAATCCACAAATGTTTTGTGTGTTCAGTTTTTGTTTTTTATCACTTTTTTAAAGGTTTACTGACATTAAGTGAAGTTATGTCTGCAAATATAACACCTCCTAATTTTGCAATGTTTTAGATTCATGTTGAGGTGCGGTGTGTTCCGTTTTCCATTTAATCCCCTTTTCCTTTAAGCAAGCAGGAATGAACATGTTTAGATTGTTTTTCAGTTGGTAAAAATGCAATAGGGTTTTTTTTAAATAAATTATTTTTTTATAATACTGGCATTTGTTTTCATGTTGAGGTTTTTCTACCGATTTTTATTTAGACCATATAAAGCAAATTTATTTTGATTTGTTTTATATGGTCTCTGTGTGTCTTTGCTGTCAAAATATAAGCAATGTCCTCTGGGATCAATAAAGTTTTCTATTTCTGATACACAGTTAAATAAAACCCTTAAGTTATATTGCGCAAACAGTGAAGGAAAGAAAGAAAGACCATAATACCATAGATGGCCAATGTTTTGCATGAATATTTCACAATGATTATAGAGCCAAAGGCTACTTATAGTTATTAACAAATGTGCTCTACCAAATTCGTAAAGACAGGCTAGCTGTTTTCATCTTACAAGCAAGCTACTGACGAGACTACCTTCTGCATATCTGGCTGAAATCAGCAACTGCTATGTTGTGAGGCTGTGGTTTGTTTAGCCTGGCATGTTTATATGACCAGGAGGGCAGATGCAGTAAAGGAGTGCAGTTCCTCATGCAGGCTGCAGCTTTCTTTCTTTTCTCGTGTGTTAAAGTGGGCTAGTTATGTGTGTCATTCAAGTCCAAATATTTTTGAGCCATCGACTTAAAAAGCAAATGTATACGTTTAAAGTGACAGAAAGAATCTTCCACCATACATATGTGCAATGAAATATTTTTATTTATGTCGGCGCATAAAAAATGGAACGATGAGCTTGGAGTCTAATGTGCTCTCCTGTCATTGGAACTGCCTGGACGTGCCAAACCTTTGCCTAACGTCTTTAGACACAAGGAATCGTCTCCCACTGAGATGGTGCGATATAGCCTATGTCCTGCTTTCTTGCCGCCGGTGTGCTCGAAACCTGGTGGCTTTGGAAAACTGGCAGGGCAAACTACTGGTGTCTTCCTTGTGTAGCTGGTGGAGTTTTCTGGCATTGGTTCAGGACTTGATTTATTCTGGAAAGGTACATGTGTGCAGGTATCTGGTTTCTCTCCTGCGTTCCACCTGTTGTGCCTGTGGCTGGTCTTTTCAAAAGTTCCTGATGGCTTGAAAAGTTCCTGATGTGGTTGACGTGCCATACCCCATGCCCTGTAGTCCTCTTTCATGGCTGACGTTCCCTGAAAAGGTTTCTTGTCCTTTTCCCAAGCATGGATCGGGGGCCGAACACGTTGAACTTTCTGATAGTCATGAGCCACATAATCGGCCTGTGTAGTGGAAAGGAGAGCCATGTCACCTTCTGGAGGTCTGTAATTCTCCTTTTTATGTAGCTGTTTTGGTTGCAGGGGCCATGATTTATACTGGTCGTGAAACTCTGTGGTTCCCTGAAAGGAATCGCAGTTGCTCTTCCAAGCCTCTTTTGCCTTTACAGGCTTCGGTACTTCTGTGGAAAGGCCCTTGTAATCCTGCATGTAAGTGGACACTCCATGGAAAGAGGCGCTGGTTGGCCTATACCGCTGCTTCTTTCTAGGCTGCTTTGGCTGTACAGGGTGAGCAACATAGTGGAGTTTGTAGTTGGTGATTCCATCAAAAGGCAAAGACACTCTAGTCTCTGGGACCGGCTTACAGTTCTCTCTGGGTGAGGTGGAACTCTTGAGACAGTCATCTCTGGAAGTTGTGTTCACAAACTTGCCTTGACCCACAGTCAGGTTATCTGTAGTTCTGAAAGGCTGGCATCTCTCAGAACTCGATGGCTTAAATTCTTCTTCAATTGAAAAAGATACATTCATTTGTTATAGATGACAAATTATTAAATATTAAACTGATATGATCTAGATACAGTACAGCACCAACCTTTGTATATGGACATGGCAACCATCTGTGTCGCAGGGGGGCAGTATTCCCTAGCTTGCTTCTTCACTATGAATTTCTGCACTGGGTGTTTTTTGTAGTCCTCTGCATATGTGCTTGCGAACATCATGGTGCCATCTGGGGGAACGTAAAGCTCCGCTGCTTTGGGGGACCTTCTGGTCACTTCATAGGGCACATAGTCCAGTCTGAAAAATAATTCCAATGCTGATTTAGTATGCAACTTTTTAGTTGTTCTTACAGCTTGTTCACATGCAAGCTTGGGTTGAAATATTAAATACAATTAAAAATATATTTTTTAAAAGGTTTATATCAATCAACCATAACACTAAAATCACTGACTGGTATATTAAACAAGAAGTAACGATGTTTTGGCAGCAGGAAAAATAAGCGACTTTGACAAGGAAATTACGATGGCTAGATGACTGGGTTGGAGTATCTCCAAAACTGCAGGTTTAGTGGTGTGTTCCCAGTATGCAGTGGTTAGTACCTACCAGAAGTGGTTCGAGGAAGGACAACCAGTGAACCTGAGGCTGGGTCATGGGGGCCTGGGGAATGAAGGCCAGCCTGTCTTGTCCAGCCCCTTAGAAAAGCAACTGTAGTACAGACTGATGAAAATGTTACACCTGGCACTGATAGAAAGGTACCAGAATGCAGCTTGCTGTATATATGACTGCGTAGCCACAGACCAGTCAGTGCCCATTCTGACCCCTATCAAACGCTGAAAGTTCTGCTGGGAAACCTCCTGGCTCTCATGTGGATGTTCCTTGGACATGAACCACCCAACTAAACACTACTGCAAACCAAGTTCACCACTTCATGGCAACTTCTTTCCCTAATGGCAATGGGCTGCTTCAGAAGGATTATGTGCGTTGCCAAACTGCAAAAACGATTCAGGAGGATCATGACAAAGTTTAAGATGTTGACTCGACTTTCAAATTCCACAGACCTCAATCCCATCAAGCATCTTTGGAATGTGCTGAACAAACTAATCTGATTCATAAAGGCCCCACTTTTGCATTCTTAAAGTATCAGCTGCTAAAGCCCTAAAGGTCTTGTGGAGTCAGATCTGTTTTGGTGGCATGGAGGGGGGAGGACACAATATTAGGCAGGCTGTTTTCATGTTATGGCAGCTCAGTACAGATGTTGTTTTTCAGCAGTTAAATCAGTAAACTGCATTTATGGCATTTAGCAGACACTTTTATCCAAAGCGACTTCCATTCCCTAACTACACGGGATTGTCTCCCTGGAGCAACTTAGAGTAAAGAATCTTGCTCAGGGACCCAGTGGGATTCGAACCCATGACCTCTTGGTCCAGAGGGAAGTATCCTACCCACTGAGCTACCTCCACCTGGACTCATTTCCACACATTAGTTTTACATCTAGTAACACATACCTGAATGTGGTGGTGTTTTCCATCTTGCCCTCCAGCGGCTGCCACTCATTCTGTTGTTTTATGGCAGCACAGGTAACTGTGGTACAGTGCGGGAGGAAATTCTTCTGGTATTCAGTGAGATAGCTGCCAGGGTCGGGAACAAAGTTCTCCTGCACATTTGACTGCTGTGGGCAGTGATGTTTCCTGCTGAAAGAAGAGGCAGACTGGACGTTTACAGTACAGTGGCAGAGAAGAAAAGTTACTAGAGCAAATGGCAGAACTTGAAATATTTCAAATACTTAAATGTCAAAAAGCCTACCAACAACCACACAGCTTCCAGGGATGGATGTTGTGTGCCCATACACAAACAGAAACAAACACCCTTACCTCACTTAGAGGCTCACAAGGGCAAATATGTCCCATTTGTTCCATATACAATACTTCATATCACACAGAGCTGCACAGCTCAATAGGACCAGAGCTTTTCCTCACAGGTTTGAATAATTGAACAGATAGCATGGACGGTTGTACAACTGAGGCAGTATGGCAGCGGAGGTGGGGGGGCTAAAAATAAACCTGTGAGGCTCTCACTTCTCCGGAGAGATGAGGAAAGCGAGGGAGTATGAAAGAGCATCCAGCACACACTGATTGGATGCATGCTGTCGGCGGGATGGAGACACTGATGGCTTCAGAAGTCACTTTAGCTTTTGATCATGTTTTCAGTATCCGCAAATAAAACTGAACAAGTAAGACGTCATTAGTTCTAGCAGAACTTTCAATGCAGAATTTGACATATCAAACATAACATAAAGCATTGCTGTTTTGGGGGACCTTCTGGTCACTTCACAGGGCACATGACTATGTTCAGGAATGTCTGAGGAACATGACAAAGGGTTTAAGATGCTGACTCAACTTCCAAAGTCCCCAGAGCTCAATCCGCTCAAGCATCTGTGGAATTCAACAAAAACTTTTTACAAGGAATTATATTTTAGCATCCACGTTCACAGTTCTTACCATTAAAACTATTTTAAAACCATTTTAACAATTATGAATTGTGTTAATATTAAAAATGAAATGTCAAATTCATTTCCAAATTAGTGTCCATATGTATGTGCGTATATACACTATATGGACAAAAGTATTGGGACAGCTGCCTGTTACTCCAACAGGGACTTAAATAGCACTGCATTCAAATACATAGACTTTTATATGGACTTGTTCCCCCTTTGCAAGGTTTTGGAGTTTCTGTGGGGATTTGTGCCCATTTATTCTGTAGAGCATTAATGAGATCAGGCACTGATGTTGGACGAGAAGGCCTGGCTCACAATCTTTATTCCAGTTCATCCCAAAGGTGTTGGATGGGGTTGGGGTCAGGGTTCTGTGTGAGTCTGTCAAGTTCTTCCACACTGAACTCATCCAGCTTTGTGCACTGGGACACAGTCATGCTGGAATAGAAAAGGTTCTTCCCCAAACTGTGTCCACAAAGTTGGAAGCAAGGTGTTGTCCAAACTGTCTTGCTTGGTATGCTGAAGTATTAAGATTTCCCTTCATTGGATCTCAGTAACTATTTCCCAGTACTTTTGTTCATACAGTGTATGTCTAAAATGTAAACTTTCCGTGAGTTTTATATGTATGTATAATTATGTTACATACACAAACATATGTATATGTAATTGATTTTTTAATTAATTGTATAAATGAAAATCCTATATTTTTAACTTGTGAAATCTCATTTTTTCTTGCATTAATTCAGTCATACTTCTTTAACTCTTATCTGATATGAAGAAAAGGTTTGCCATACACAACGTTAGGGGTACTGATGCAATGTGGTTTCCTTCACACTTCACGATTAGATTACTGCCTGGTAAAGTGTCAGTGTTTAGATTACTGGCTGCTATAGTGTCAGTAGTTTAGATTACTGCCTGGTGAAGTGTCCGTAGTTTAGATTACTGGCTGCTATAGTGTCAGTAGTTTAGATTACTGGCTGCTATAGTGTCAGTAGATCAGATTACTGACTGGTGAAGTGTCCGTAGTTTAGATTACTGGCTGCTATAGTGTCAGTAGTTTAGACTACTGACTGGTGAAGTGTCCGTAGTTTAGATTACTGGCTGCTATAGTGTCAGTAGTTTAGATTACTGACTGCTAAAGTGTGAGTAGTTTAGATTATTAACTGTGGACAACGTGCAGCATCTTCCTTACCCAAAGGTGCAGATTTGACAGAGGCACTGCTGGACTGTCATGAGTCGCCAGCTCTTTTTCCAGATACGAATTCTGCGGTTTAATCCTTTACTGCTGCAATTAAAAGTGCAATCCTCTTAACGGCGTCCTTCTGTGACCTGAGTTTCATCGGCAGAGTTCCCTACAGCCTTCACTCGCCCCGGGATGTGTGTGTTCCTGTGTTAATGGATACAATATTCTCTCGTGTGAGTTCTATTCCACACCCACGACATTCCACGCGTGTCACAATCCGGGCCGAACTGTGACGGAGTTTCACGGACAGTTCTTCTAACCCTGCTGGTGCAGGCAGGTTTACAGTTTCTCCACCAGATGGCAGCATCAGCATTTAAACCTCCACTGTTCCTAGACTCACGGAGTCTCAATCATTGGAGCCCAAACCTTTTTGTTTAAAATCGTAACGAAAATAAAATGTATATGTATATGTATATATGTCCGTGGTCGCGGGGGTGTGTACATGAAGACCTTAACATGTTATCAAGTACCTTGTGATAAAATTTCTTCTTTTGAAGCACTCACTTTTAAACTTGGTGGTCCCTATACAATTTTATTTGCTATAATTTGTCGCCCCGCAACAGGTTGCTTTTTAGCTGAACTCCAAGATTTTCTCTCTATTCTTGTTTTAAATTATGACAGAGTTGTTCTTTGTGGCACATTACCGTGGTCATATACAAGACCTTGTTTTCACCCTGGGTCTTAAAGTATCCTCTGTAGAGTGTTTTGATTTGCCTGTCTGATCACAAATGTATAGTTTTTAGTTGTGATACACCTGTCATCAACACAGTCACTCCCAGCTCCTTCTGTTCTTGCATATTTAATGAGCATAGTGCCTCAAAATTCTGTACATGTGGTCCAGAGTCAATGGCCAGACCTCTCTGAATGCTCCTGTACCAATGATCTGGTGGACCAGTTTAATTCCATCAGCTTTCCTTCTCTAAATGTTATTGCACCCATGAAGGTTAGGACTAAGTAATCAGAAAGAAAGCAACCCTGGGTAAATAATAATATTTGTAGTTGTAAAAGAGATTGTAGGAAAGCAGAGTGTAAATGGAAAAAGTGCAGTCTCCAAGTTCATTATGATATTATGAAGGCGTCACTAAAACAATTTAACAACATGGTTAAAGATGCAAGATCACAATACTTTTCTGAGCTTATTTCTGACCATAAGCATAACCCTAGATTTTTATTTAAAACTGTAGAGCAGCTGGTAAAGCCTTCCACTCCCCAGTGGAAAGTGCTGCTGACTGTGAAAAGATTTTGTCCTTTGTTTACTGAGAAAGTGGAGTCAGTTAGACTCTCTGTGTCTCTTAATGCTATGTACTCTGAAGTCCCTTACTTACAGGATAGGTCTACTTTAAATCACTCTGATCCCATTCCTCTGTCTGAACTTCTGGAGACAGTGTCACCTATGAAAATATCTTCAAGTCCTCTTGATGTAATACTGACGACGTTTCTACTAGAACTACTGGATTCTGTTGGGTCCTGTTTGCTTTCTATTTTCAATAGTTCCGTTTTAAATGGTTGTGTCCCTGATTATTTTAAAACTGCTTGTGTGAATCCACTGCTAAAAAAACATGGCTTGATCTTCCTCTCAACATTATAGACCTCAAAATTATAGACCTATTTCCAAATTACCATTTGGATCAAAGATTCTAGAAAGATTAGTATCCAAGCAACTTGTCTCTGCTCTTGGAAAATGATAATATTTTTGAAAAGCTACTATTTGGTTTCTGAAATGATCATAGTACTGAGACAGCAGCAAAAGTAATTACCTTTTAAGAACAGCTGGTATATGATGGTATATGTCCTGTCCTTGTACTGCTTGATCTGTAATATTGCTGCATAGACTAAAACATTGGGTGGAAATATCTGGTACAGCCAGTAAATAGGAAGTTTTGTGTTTCTGCAAACAGTTACACATCTTCATTTTCTGCTGTTAAATATTTTATTCTTTTTTTTCTGTTTATACATGCTTTCTCCAAAGCACATTATCCAGAAACATTGTGTCTCCTTCCACATCTTTAGGTCCTTTTCCATTTTTGGACTGTGTAAAACCTGTTGCAAAGAATCTTGATGTCTGGTTTGTCAGTAATTTAAGCTTTGAGCATCACATCACAAAGCTCACACATTCTTAATATTTCCAAGATTAGATATTAAAGACACGCCTGGATTACTACAATAGCCTTTATAAGTGACTTCAAGCTGTTCAGAATTGTGTTGCCAGGCTTCTTACTAAGACAAGGAATTGTGATCACATTGCTCCTATTTTGGCGTCATTGCACTGACTCCCAGTAAGCTTTAGAAATAAATTCAAGATTCTTTTACAGTTATATATGGCCTGTCTCCCAGCTACATATGTGATCTCTTAACCTGTTTAATCCCAAATTTTTCCCTGCAAAATAAGTGCATGCATTTTACACTTTAGACTTCCCTAACACACAATTTGTTTGAATTGATAGTGAAAATGTAGGTTTTATACTCGGCAACAATTGTTGCCGATGGGAAACCACATAGTCTAAATTCTTCAATTTGACCTATTTGACCCATTTACACCCACTATGTGGTACATGTGTAGGGAATGGGTGTGGAACCCCTAGACCGCTCACACGGCGCAAGGCCCCCCCGGTGGAGGGCGATCTACGCACTGAAAAGATCCAAGACCCCAAGGCCCGTCCCCAAGCAGGTCACCACTCGACGGGAGGCCGCTCTTCCCACCAAGATCTCATGTAACACCCCCTGGCTTGACCTCTGATAGTTTTAAGTTGTGTAGAAAAAAACAAAAGACAAATAGAATAAACAGCCAAAATCTTTGACAGGTAGCATAACTAGCACTATGAGTATGTGTTATGCCAGTGGCAACAAATTTTGCCGTGCTTACATTTACTCTTCTTGCAGTGAAAAGATGCATGCAGGCATATAATTCTCTTTAAATATTAGTAGTAGACCCTTTAGAAAATATGTGTTCAAAATATTTTAGTAATATCTGTTAATTAAGGTATTTTACAATAGTTAAGGTTCTTTTTTTAATGATCTTTACATATTAATTTGCTTTTGTACAGCACTTTGTAACTTTGTTTTTGAAAAGTATATAAATAAAGATTATTACTTTTATTATTACTTTCATTATTATAAATAATTAAATGTTATTGTATGGAGCAGCTGGTGGCCTGGTGGTTAGGGAGTTGCCCGTGCAATGAGAAGGCTGTGGGTTCAAATCCCAGGACTTCTAGTGGAAACACTGAGATACCTCTGAGAAAGGTAATGTCCCCACGCACTGCTTCATGAGTGCCTCCCTGTAAAATGAAAATAACAGTAAGAGCAGATTCCACCACCAACCTGCACAGAAACATCAGAACTGTGCATCCCACAGTGTTTGGTTACTGAACCATTGTGTGGGGATCTTGATTGAGTCTACAGGAAATTCCAGATTGTAAACTGCTTTCCAACTCAAACTTTTGTTTGTTTGTTTGTTTGTTTGTTTTTTAAGCCTCTTGTCCACACTGGCTCATATTAGGATTAGTTGAATGCTGTAAATTCTTCTCTTCAGTTTATTCCTTCATCATGCTGAATTAACCTAATACCATAGACCTAAATCCTCCAGACAGGGTTGTTTTTTTGCAGAAGTATCCCAAGCCAATCTGAGAGCTCTAAAAGTTGGGCATTTAATACATGATGTTTACTTATTCTAATATGGAGGAAAACAGTATCTGTGTGAGCCATACAGTTGTTTGCTGCCACCTGTAGGAGCTTCAGTTCCATAATGAATTTTTGCGTCGTTCCTGGGCTCAGAATCCTCATAGAAAATTAATTAGTCATTTAGTTTTCACAATAGCTTAACTGAAACTGAAAATGATGTTCAATTTGTGCAATTATCTGGTGAAACTCAACAATGTTAGGGTAAAGGCCAGAGTTAAGGTCTGGGATGAGGTTAGGGTTGATGTCTGGGTTGATGTTAGGGTTAGGACCAGAATTAAGGTTCGGGTTAAAGTAAGAGTAGGGACCAAAGGAAAGTTTTGGGTTAAGGTTACAGTTGGGACTAGAGTTAAGGTTTAGATTGAGGTTAGTGTTGGGACTAGAGTTAAGGTTTGGATTGAGTTTAGTGTTGGGACTAGAGTTAAGGTTTGGATTGAGTTTAGGGTTGGAACCAGAGTTAAGATGTTACCCTAAAAAGAAAAAAATGCTTTTTTTGCTTTTGTGAAGGTGAGTCTGCTTTTGGTAACTTATAAAATCAACATGTACTTTGAACAGCAGTTCCCAAGCTTTTGCATACAGTATGTAGACTGTAGGCAGTTAAGACCCTTACATATAGCTGGGGAGTCAATGGCACACCTTGAAAATGCAACAATATTTACATACGGCACCAAACTTTGATATCGGCCCTATACATTTTCTAATGATGATTTTAAATGTTAAATATCACAACAAGTACTGCATTTAACACTGTTAAACAGGGAAGCATTATCTATTGACTCCAAGCAGGACAGCTTATTCCTGTCTGTAGTGTGTAAAGATTTGAAAGAGGAAGATCTGCTGAGGGGCCAAAAGTTTATTTGAGGACGTTGAACCATAGCAGCTGCAACAGACTATGTGGTGCAACCAATAAAATGCCATTGTTGCTTATCAGCTATGTTAGCCCGACGACAAAGAAAGCAAATATTTATATAAAGATTTAATGACACAAGACCATCTAAAAGTAAGTTCCCAAAAGAGGAATGTCAGGGTTTGGATCTTCTCACGCAACAGTTCACGCAGGGACAGATTTGAACCATTAATGAAATATTTTGGTAGCACAATCAACATCTTTTAATGTATAATTTAATTAAATAATGGATGAAATCCTTAACAGTCAAAAAAAGAATGAGATTTGTATTGATATGTATACTTCACCATAAGTTTTAGATGATATGATGCTATAAAACATCATGATGATGGCGTCAGATTGCACTTTGCCCTATTATACCTCCTGATAGTGACATTTTGGTTGAATGACTCCATAAAAGTGTGCAGAGATCGTTGGCCATATCATCAGATCATAGTCTAAAGGCACCTGTGATGGAGTGGCATTGAAGAGGAAGGTCACTGTGTCATCACCATAACCGCTGGCTGCTGCTGAACACATAGTTTGCATAGGTTTCACGTATAACATGGATCTGGTTGGCAGTAATCACCCTCCACTTTGATGTCTCCTAGTGTCCCTAAAAAGCTTAACTAACAACTGTGTGGTTATCTGACTCAATAGAGGAAAATGTAAACTGCATGAACCCAAAAGGTTCCCTAAAACGGAGATGTGAGTCAACGGTGACACCTGGTTCTCATGTTTCAATACTCAACACTAAAACAATAAAATGCAGGAATTTCATGTCAGACAAGTGGTGCAAAATTCCTTAAAATACTGCAGTAATCCTGGATTAATTTATACTGGATATCGTGAACTTTTCTTTTACCTCCTGTAATGTTACTATTTTAGGGATATATCTTCTGGTTCCACAGCAACAATAATAATAATAATAATAATAATAATAATAATAATAATCATCATCATCGTCATCATCATCATTAAATGTATTCCTTATTGCATCTTTCATACATCTGAATGACTCTGAAAAAAACTCTGAAATGTATCTAGGTGCTTGTCCATTTAAAACTCTAAATAATAAAAGTATTTTTTTAAATAAATTGTCAAAGAGACATGTAATTAAAGAAGTCTTGCTAGAATAGGGAATTCGTTTTAATCAGGTCTAGGCATGAGGGGGAAAAAAACAAAAGCCCTCTGATGTCAAGTTAAGTATGTTCAACCAGGATATAAAATATATCTGAAAGTGACAGAATAAGGTATTTAATATTAAATCAAGCAAAAATGAAGTTTCATTGACCTAGTTTCAGGTTTTGGGAATTTCAGTGAAGGAGAGCCAGTCTTCAACACTATACTGTAGTTTTACAAAAACCTTACACACTGTATAAAAGTTTTGGGACACCTGGCCGTTACATCAACAGGGACTGCGTTCAGATGCATAGACTTAGACTGGCGTGTGTTACAATCTTCTTGGAACGATTTTGGAGTGTTTCTGTTGATTGTATAGAGCTTTTATGAGGTCAGGCACTGATGTTGGATGAGAAGACCAGACTCACAATCTCTGTTCCAGTTCATCCCAACGGTGTTGGATGTGGTTGAGGTCAGGGCTCTGTGTGGGTCAGTCAGGATCATCCACACTGAACTCATCTAAACATGTAGGCAGTGCCGGTGTCAAGGGGGGCCATTCAAAGGCATTGCCCCTCTAGCGATACACAAATCCCCCCCACGCCCTCTAGTGTTGCTCATATGAATATAGTTCACGATCAATAGTACACCCCCCCCCACCCCCCCACCCCCCCAGTCAGTTAGATGCCAGCCCGGAAGATCCACTCTGCTGGCCCTGCATGTAAGAATAGACAAGGCCCTGTGCACAAAGTTGGAAACATGACGTGGTCCAAAATGTCTTGGTATGCTGAAGCCTTACTTCACTGGAAGAAAGGGGCCCCCTGAATTCAATAATTAATAGGTGTGTCCCAATACCAATACTTTTGTCCATATAGTGAATGCATGTATCTTGATGTATTGATGAGCAACTTTCCTTGTCCTTGTCCTTCAATTATAACTGAATAGTAAATGTACTGGAGTATTTTTCTCAAGTGAACAGATGCATCTATGCAGAATAGACATTGATAGTAAAGCAGACGTTACTCACCACTGTTTACAAGAAGTAAGTGTCAGTGTCATGTAGTATGAACTTTTACCTACATCTGATTGTGGTGAACTCATAGTGGGAAATTGCTCATCTGTGAATCAGCCCAGTTTCAGGCACATACACTCTTCTTGCTCAAGGCTTTATACCCAAAACATGTCAGGAAAGTTCTAGATCTTTACAATAACTCGTTGTAAGTGGCATAATTGCTTCTATACTATAATTCAGGCCTAGTTGCTCTCTGGTGGCAGGGTGGTGGGGATGGTCTGTAAAGCTGCTCTGTAAAAAGACAGCTGTTTTCTTTAAAAAGCGACACATTAAAGCTGAACTGAAGTGAACTTCAGCAGTCAAGTGACGTTTCCAAGGGTGACGTCAACACACAAAGATGACGCGCTCACGACCTTTGTTCTACTTCTGTTTTTTCTTGTTGGTCAGGTGCTGCCTGATCCTGTGGGAGAGTATATAAGAGGAAAAAATCTAGCATCCAGCAAGCGTGTGAAACACTCCTGTACCCAGAATCACAGGTGAGAGCTTTCCTTCACTCAAACTGCCTTCTTCTTATCCTCTCTCTCTCTCTCCAGAAATTTCAGAATGAGTCCATATAACTGACATTAATGGGGATTTAACTGTGCCTTTCTCTCTTACTCCCTTTCTCTCTTTCTCTCTCTGTCTCACTCTCTTTTTAACAGTGAAAAATGGCTCCTATGGAAATAACCAACCAGGTGAGTAGACCAAACAGAAGCCTGTTAGTTTCTTCTTCATTCAGCCCTTCTGTTCCAGCTTAAATAGTCCAGAGGTTTTGTTCTGCTGAAGAGCCGTTTAGGGTGGACTGATAAGCTCGTAAACCTTATGATAAACCATAGCTTTATAAAAATAACCACATAAATGTATTTCTTGCCACACAATAATCTATATAGTTTACACAGGCAAACAAAAGTAAACCTTAGCGATGGGTGTTTTGTGAACCAATGTGTATTTTTCCTAGTGCTACATGTATTTTTCCCACCTTCCCACTTTTATTCAAATATATAATTTTTTGTTAAAGTATTCCAGTTGTGTATTTTTTGTTAAAGTATAGCTTGTTTTCTTTGCGTTGAGAGACTGTTTTTTTGCATTTCTTTTTCTGTTCTCGCTCTTTTAATACACTATGGTAAAAAAACATCATCATCCCAGTAGCCTGGATTTTATTCTGGGCGTTCAGATAATAAATGAAAATTAAAAATGGTTTAGGATCTTTTACATACCTATTTAAACAAGTCAAATACCTAGTTTAACTGTTTAAACTGTAAGAGCTGCCTGTGACAGAACAGAAAGGCATTATTTTTGTGTTAAGCATGATAGAGTGATCAAAGGACAGTGATGAATTGTTCCAAAAATGATGTAGACTTATGCTACATAAATGTTTCTCATTTTTCCTGGGGTTTAGAATGTGGTTACTCGGGTGGCCAATCTCCCACTGGTGAGTTCTACCTACGACATCGTGTCAAGCGTGTACTGCAACACCAAGGGCAACTACCCGTACATCAAGTCCGTCTGTGAGGCAGCAGAGCTGGGTGTGAAATCCCTCACTACAGCCGCCCTGACCAGTGCTTTACCCATCATCGGCAAGCTGGAACCTCAAAGTAAGTATTACCACTGGTTTGGTTTGATTCATGATAATAAATGACACTGAGTTCTCCTTCTAGAGCACCTCCCTCAAGCTCGGCTTCTTATAGAATAATAGATCAAGCAGCTGCAACTATAAGTAGAAGAAATCCAATCAGACATAAGGATACAGTAGTGAAAGACAGAAAAGAAAAAAGAATTCCTTTACAAATAAGGGTGACATTAAAACAAAACAAGCTTTCTTTAATTTTCATTCCTGTCTTTTTTTTTAGTCTCTCTGGCCAATGACCTGGCTTGTAAAGGTCTTGACAAGATCGAGAAGAGGCTGCCAATTCTTCACCAGCCTTCTGAACAGGTGAGTCAGAATCACATAAGCCTGACTAAAGGGTTTTCTGTCTGACAGTTTTCCAGGGACCTTGTTTTTATAATGCCAAATATGACTTCTTAAACACTGACATCCGCAATACAGCTCCTAGTTTTATTTCAGTGTAGTTCACAGTGATTACTCAATAATTAATATTGTATCAATAAATACGGGGCTTTGTTATTGGGTGGATACTCAATATCTGTCTATTGACAAGACCAATTATTCTTGCTACAATATCTATAATAGGGGTTTAAAGTGTTGATTTGCTACTTTTGGCATGCTCTTTCCTATGACAGAGACTTCTTTCATGTGTGTTGAACCTTTTCTTAACTGTCCTGTAGGTCGTTGCCAGTGCTAAAGGAGTAGTGAGTGGTGCCAGAGAGGCAGTATCTGAAACTGTGAATGGGGCCAAGGACACTGTGTCTCATACCCTGAATGGAGTGGTGGGAAAAACCAGAGGAGCGGTGAAGGAGAGCGTTGAGAAAACCAGGATGGCGGTCAGCGGAAGTGTCCACACGGTCATGGAGAGCCGGGTGGGCAGGCTGGTGAGCAGCAGCGTGGACACCGCCTTGAGCACTTCTGAGACCCTGGTGGAGCGCTACTTGCCTGAAGCTGAGGAGATGCAAGGTGAGGGAGGTGCCAAGACAATTGATTGTATGCACTAAAGGCTCTTGTAATCTTGCTGGGTTTAATTATGGAGGTATTGTTTTACAATTGTGCTAATGTAACTAAATTTAACTCAATCCCTCAAAAGATTACAAATCTGTGCTGTGATGAAAGTGACAAGTAACTACTACTGCATATTCTAGTTGTAGTCACATGCTCTTAAAAGAAGTCTCAGAATTCTGTTTCGCAAGATTACATGCCTCATTTTTGTATGGATCAGTTATACAAGCCTATTAGCTCTGCCCCAAGTTCTTAGAATTATGTCTATTTACTAAGAAAATAGCTGCTAAGCCATTTCATTCCGCGGTCATCTGACCAAGCTCATCCCCAAAGCACAAAGGATGCTTTGTTCAAAGCTAATCTTTTGTTTAAATCACTCCAAACGAAATTCCCGGACTTCTTAACAGCATCTGCTCAGTTTCATTTTCTCAATACTATTTCTTTTACGCTCCAGTCACAGACCATGAGACAAATTTGACCAAAGGATTTGATAGCGACACGGATGAAGCCAGCTACTATGTGCGACTGGGCTCTCTTTCTACCAAGCTGCGGCAGAGAGCATACCAAAAAGCCGTCTCCAAGGTTCGCGATGCCAAAGAGCGCAGCCAGGATTCCATCTCCCAATTGAACCATGCCATGGACCTGGTAGGTACCCAGGCCAGCCAGGAGATATGGCCTTTGGTTTTCCTCCCTCACTGAATGAGATCTGGGCGGAAACACTCATAAGTTAACAAGCTGTTCCTTTTCTTTATTTTACCTGTTAAACACATCTCAAATGTCACACTGAAAATAGTAAAACATTAAATAATGGAGAGGATATGAGGGACTCTTAAGCAAAACATGTGATATTTTCACTAAGCCATCTGAACTCAACTCAGCAAAATCAAAAATTCTTAATTCGTTATGTTACTAGAAGCAGATTTTCTTTTCACATTTTATTTATGAAAGTTTTGCCATTAAACACAATATATTAGGGTGAAATATCTTACAGGATACAGTAATTGCAGGATACAGACACTAGACAATTAAAAGACAGACAAGCAGAAACAAAAACAGGGGGGTACATCCAGATACAGTATCTTTACATATCGGAAAGGTCGAGATTCAGTCACTTCAATGTTCTAGGTCTGGTAACATACTGACATAGTTTACAAACGGGTCTCAGGTTTTGTAAAATGTCTGAAGGGAATCATTTAGTGAGCATCAAATCCACCATATAGAGAAGATTGTGTTATGCACAGAAGAACCTCTGAATGTATAATTTGTCTCGCGTCATCAGATTGAATACACAAGAAAGAACATCGATGGTGCCAACCAGAAGGTGCACGACAAACTGAACTTGCTAATGGACTGGAGGGCTCGATCTCAGAGTAACATGGAGAGCGACAGCGACACAGACAGTGAGGCAGAGGTACAAACACAGCTCCTTCCCTTTTTCCTTCCAGAACACATTGTGATGATACCTAACGTTTATTGATGTCATTCACACTTCTGTTACTTCTGTTCTCCAGCAAATTGAATCACGCACCTTGACCATCGCCCGCGGCCTTACACAGCAGCTACAGACCACCTGTTTGGCAATGCTTTCTGGTCTCCAGGGCCTTCCACAGAACATCCAAGAGCAGGCCATCTCCATCGGCCAGGTGGCCATGGAGGTATACACCAGATTCAGCAAGGCTGCAGCTCTGGGTGACCTGTCCGATACTGTCCTCATCAACACTCGATCACAGCTGAACCGTATGAGAGATTCCATTGACAACATCCTGGATTATTTGGTCAACAACACGCCCCTTAACTGGCTGGTAGGTCCATTTTACCCCCGAATGGAACCGACTACAAGTACCAAGCGACCCCAGTCCAGCAAAGCAGAGAGGGCCAAGTCGAAATAGATGTAGCAGCTTGATATGGAACACTAGTTCACTAACACTGAGGCATTTGCAGTCATTAATTCATTCTTTCAGCTAAGCCTGTGTTTATCTTTTGGAGATGATTGCAACATACATTCCTCAACATAACGTCCTTCTAATTTTTATCTAATGTCTACAAGATGTCAACAATTAAATCCTCAGTTGTGTGCTCCAGAAGAAGAATTAAACCATTTATTTTGGTGTGATTGTGTAATCACAGTTGTTGTAACCGCAAAGTGCTTGCTTGTGTAATGTATTGCTTTGTTATGGACTTTCTACATTTCTAATAAACTTATCAACATAACATTGTGTTGCAATGCCCTGTGCTTTGGGTTCTCGTGTACTGAGACATTATGGAAATAGATCATAAATATATGAAATGTGTCTGTACGTATACTATTGTACTTTAACTGAATCGAGTTGGAGTAGCACATTCTTCTATATTATTTGCAGGTGCCCGACTTTACCTTCTCAGATCTGGCCTCAGAACCGGACATGTCATCAGTTGAGGACTGGGAGAACTCTGAGGGAGAATCTTAAACAGCCTATGTCTTCATCAGCATTTAATCAAAATAAATGCTTTACCAATAGATATTTGATTTCTTTGATTTTGCAATTTACAAATTCTGAGCTGTTAGGATCAAATATGGGGCAGCAGGTGGCCTAGTGGTTAGGGAGTTCTGTGATGAGAAGGTTATGGGCTTGAATCTCAGGACTACTAGTGGTACCACTAAGGTACCCTTGAGTAAGGTACTGTCCCCACACACTGCTGCTTGGGCGCCCCTCAGTGGCATCAGCTCACAGCTTCACTTGGTGAACGGGTTAAATGCAGAGAAAGAATTTCTCATTGTTCACACTGTGCTGGTGTGTTTACACATGACTTTAAGAGGCCACTGAAAATTCTGATTAATGTGGAACAGAAGTGTCAGAGCAACTTCTTTTCAACATGGGAATGCATCCATATTGTTGATTTAACAATCATTAATGTTCATTAAGGAAAGAGGTAAAGACATGATAGGCTGTCTACTAGAAAGATCAAAGCTGATCCTTCAGCATTGCTTTTTATAAGTTTACTATTTTAAACCACATTAGACTACATAATGTTCAAAGTAAATAAGAGTACATGCCAGTGGTTCATGCTTTTACAGACCATTAGAACACTTTTATTCAACGTGTTTATGTGCAAGTGTCACGTCGGTTGGGGACTGAAGACACAGCAGCAGGCAGCAGGCTCATAGTTGTTTCTCTCCTCGAGGTCTGTCTGCGTTCCAGTCCGTTCTCGTCCTTCCGTGACACTGCAGGACACGCCTGAGCTGAACAGTCAACAATCAACGGTAGAAGTTCACAACTTAACTCAGTTTCTAATTAGACACAGGTGGACATGTTGTTAGGTGCCTAGCAACCCAACTGGTGCTGCCACTGCAGCTTTCCTCACCTGGGCTGCAATCAGCTACATAAAACGTAGTGTAATGTAATTTAATATATGTAGTGTATTGTATCAATTTATAATTATAAATATGCACAATCAATATTGCATAATTCATAAATAATGAAAAGCACACGACTCCCTTATAAATATACTTAAATGTAGGCAAAAGTGGATTAAATTAAATTAATTGAATGGACTGATGAAAATTATGAACTGAGCTGATGGAAGACAAAAAATTTAAATAAAAAAATGTAAACGACGGAGCTGATTGGCTGATCTTCAAATCGTACGCCTCCATTAGCGCTGTTAGTTTATGATATAGAGCTCTGGGCTCAGCAGAACGGATGTAGTCGGACTAGATTTCCGGTGATGCGTCTTAAATAATTTGGCGGTTTGAGGAAGATGTTTGTCAACACAAAAGTTGGCCGATAGTTGAACTAAATGTGAAGATTAACAGAGCAGAAAGGTTTTGATAAGTTTATCTCGTCGGACAGCAGATATTCTGTCTGTGTGCAGTTTCATAACGGGAGTCTGTGTGCTCAGTATTGTGTTTAACGGGGCTGTTTTGTCGGAGCTATTTCGGTTAGCATCAGGCTGTTAGCAGCCCGAGCAGCTGTTTTGATTGTGGTTTCTTCTTAATAGTCAAACAAGTTTAGCAGTTTAGCTGGTTTTCTCTGCCTGCATGATGTCTCATCTCCATGAGGCCAACGGTAAATACTTATGGTGGTTTCTCCAAAGTCTTGAATTCCATCTGGATGTGGCTGACAGCACTGCTAACAAAACCATCACCAAACATCTTAATCTAGGAGTGTAAGTAACACAAACCTGCGACACCTTAACTAAGATTCAGAGTTACCAGTAACTGCTGGCAGGGGTCGACCGTTGAGTCTTCAGCAAATTCGCATCTCTTTAGTCAAAGTATAAGTGAACGTTGTCATCTGAACCATATGCAAGTATACAAGGGGTCAGGTTCCACAGTCTACTTATAGTACATTAGACAGAAGACACTGCGACATACAGAACAGTGCAAATAAAGAAGTAGAAATAACCTGTCTGAGGTGTGTGGACAACTCTGTACACACTGAACACTATAAATTCATGTAATCAGAATCGGCTTTTATTGCCAGGTATGTTCACACATACGAGGAATTTGTTTTAGTGACAGAACTCTACAGTGCAACAAGGTGACAGTGACAAGACAAGACACAGGTAATAAACAGAATTATATAGAGATAGAAGAATACAAAATAGCGTGCAAATATAGCAAAAAAATAGTGTGCAAAATAGCAGGGACACAATATACATATTGAAAAAGTGATCATAATGTGCAGTGTAGTAAAGAATTCAAGGTTTTGCTTTTGTTCCTTCTTTCATCTGGATGCTAGTCATAGCTACATATAACGGTTTGAAAACCTTAGATTTTTTGGCCTGAGGACATTAAATGGTGATTAAGATCTAGGCCAACTATTTGAATATCGTTGTAATCTGCTCGTGCTTTGATTGAAAATGAAGCAGGTTGCTCTCATTGAGGCAAAAACAAATTAGTGTTTCACATCACATGCTCTGTGAGCTAAACCATAAACTGCTGGATTTTCCTTTTTTGAGTTGTAAATATTATCTAGAACATTGCACTGTAACAATGGCCATAAATTCTCCAATACCTTTGTACTCATGATCTTTTGTTTCATGTTTGCCAGGAACATGTTTGATAAACCCAACAAAGAGGCTTTTTACCTTGTTCTCCACTTCTTGTTTAAGAAGTTGAACCCTTCACGTGTGCAAGAAGTGTTCAGGTAGGTTACAATAAAGGTTGCAACACATGCACTAATAGCCCAGTATCTTCCCTATTTGACACCTTATTGAAAGTGTAATCTGTGTCCTTATTTAGACATAGCTGGCCAGTATTGGATCGCAAGGCAGATACTGAATTCCGAAAGGTAGCTTTTGGGTGGCTCCAGGAAATAGCGGTATGTTATTAAGGGGGAAACAATTTCCATCCACTTTAATAAAGTCTCTCTTGATAGTGTCCGTAGTAAAAATCTGTAGAGATACTGTAGACTAATATAACCTCTCTTTACTCAGAATGAAGAGGGCAAAACTTTCCCCAAGGTGCTTGCATCACATTTACTGTCTCCTTCGGGACCAAAATTCATCTATTTTATGCTTCGCTTAACCAAACATGTCATGGTAAAAATGATGAAGACATTTAAAACAGGTACAGTGTGAGTTTGTTTTTATTTTAAATTCCCTTACATTTTGCCACTTGGCATACATTGTGAAGTGATCTCTTTTTTATGGGCTTCTGTCACACAATGTTTAGATGGCAGATGGGTTCCAGAGGCAACAGCTGTCCCCACAAGTTCTTCAGAGCTGGCAAAGAAGCGGTTTCAGGTGGTAAAGCGACAATTCCAGAGAGTGTGTGTGGAGCAAGATCAGCTCATTCAGGACTATCAGAAAAGAGCAAAGTTAGTAACTTTCGTTTGCTCCTGAGCTAAATGTTTGTCATGAAGAGAATTTTGAGCATGCGTACTCGTATTACTTTGTTAATGTAGCTGTGCATGCAAATGTGATAAGTACTGAAAGGCTAAACGTGCTATTTAAGAAACAAATGTTTTGTCCTGCTATGTGAACAAAGTCTTTATCTTGTACTCATTACAGTATCTTTATCTATTTCAGACAATTGGAGAAGTCTTTGAGTGAGCATAAAGCAGCAGTAGTACACTACAATGATTTGCTCAAGTAGGTCAATATAATTCAACCATTTGGTCCAAAAGATAAATGCAAATAATGTGACTAGATTGTTCTTAATGTGCCCAGTTTTACAAAGTTTCACAAATTGTGGCAATGACTATAAAATAACTTTAGAAATGTAATGCAAGTGGACATTTTAGACTCTACTCCAACACATTATTTTTAAAATAATGTTGTATAATATTGCTGGCAGACTGCAGTTTCATACTTGGTCATTCTCATGTTTCAAAATTCAAATTGTTGGGGTAAAGAGTCTAACTTGTCACTAGATACTTGTATTTTAGTATAACTAACTAAAAACCTCTTCTTGTAGGAAACATGACAGCATGGACTCAGAAAGTGAACTTCTGGCTAAGGTATAAAACACGGTGACCAGTAACACTTCAATGATCATATTAATTCACTTATGTTGCGAGCATACTGTAGTGAATAGATGCCATCAGTATGCAAAATAACACATTTCCAGTATAAATCACACTTAAACCTTTTCTGGCAGATTCTTACCTCCTGACTCCTTTAGCTTGGATCATGGGTTTGTTTTTGGTTATCTCGGCACCACTGTGTTGGCTTTGAATGACTCACACTCTTTAAATATCTGGCCTCTCAAGCTTTGGGTTTTTGCTCTGCAGTATTCATGGTCAATATTATGTCAGATCAGTGGGGCTGCAGGTGTATTAAAAAAAAAAAACACACTAGAGGCACTTTTGCTTGAGCTGCTTCCATGGTTGAAATCAGTAAATTAGTTTAACATTTTGACCAGAAATAGATCAGAATAATGAGGACTGTTGACCTGATAGCTCTATTACCATATTTATAGGAAAGCTTCACACTTCTAATACCACATTGATTTAAGGCCGATCCTAGTTATCACGAGCAATTGACAGCAATGACTGACAAAGGGACGTGATTAGCATCAACAGAGATTTTGACTTGCACTAGAAGCAGAGATTGATCAATTGACGCGCTATTGTCTGATTTATGGTATAAGAGGCCGATCGCAGACGGTTCTTCAGAGTAAACTCTGTAGGCATGCTGTGGTATTCCACTTCAGTCCAGTTTATTAATTAACAAAATTAATTAAGTCTTATTGTGATCCCTATTTTATTGTAGCTGAAATATCATTACTAAAGGAATACTCTGCTGAAGCCAAGTTTGTAGGAATTTTTCGGTTGAGATGAATTGCCCTGTGGACTTTCTCGATGGTGTGCATGTCAAAATGTGTATGCAAGTCTGGAGCAGACCTGAGATTTAGTTTGGGCAATCTATGATTTTAGGTTCGAAGCTTATGGGCTGAGATTGATGAGGCCGTATCCAGCCTAGAAGGAGAGCGCACCGTGTTGCATAGTGTGATCCAAGGCAAGCTGAACCAGCATGCCCTGGATGGGAAGGACATAAGTGTGAAGATACCTGCAGTTCTGCTGGAGCGAATGGAGACATTATCCCAGAAGGTAGGACACTGCACATTTCTTTTTATTTGGCATTGACTAGTCTATCATAATTATTGAATTGCTGTAAGCTGTTAGTGCTGTAGTGCTGTGTCTTCCTGGTAAGCATAAGTTTCTTGACTCTGCCATTGAACACACATGCTAGAACCCATTGCCAAACCACAAGTGTTCATTTTGGTTGTTAAAAGAAAGTGTATATATAGTGACACTTTTGCAATTCAGCAGTGCTGCTCTATTTTATGCACAAATTGCAACAGTTATTGTTGCAACAGCTAAATGTTTGTCATTCTCCTCCTTTTGCTGTTCCTAGACCAATGTTGGGAGCTTGTATGAGGGAGGCCAACTTGTCCTTCTGCAGTTGCTAGAGTTTCTTAATGTGGGATTGATTGTCCTGAGTGATGAGCGAGCCATGGTTGCACACTCAACTTTTGGACTCAACCAGCAGACTTTGAAGGAACAAGCTTTGCTGATGAACCGCTCAAAGGAGGCTCTGAAACTAATGAGGTAGTGTGTGGCTTGAGATTTAAGAGAATAGTAGTATGCATGTTTTGGACCAAAAAATAAATACTAAAACTACCAGAGTGGTAATGTGCATGTTACTTTTGAAGAGAAGACCAGATGGGGAAGTTAACTGATGGCCATGTAGTGTCGATTGCTTTAACAAGCTATTTGTTGCATTCAGGTGAAAGGGATCTGTGTAACCACACCCACACTTAAGGAACTATTGTTTGTCTTGAAAAGCCATGATGAAGTTTCACATAAAAGCCCCCTCATTTCCCCCTGTAGTTTAGCTAGATCGACCTTAGCTATGGACTTGCAGAATGTTTAGTGGGCTCTAACAGGGTTTATCATCTGTTCAGGCAGTTTTTTTTCTTAAAATACAACGTTTGTGGTTTTATAGGCATAAACTGGCCAAGGATGAAATACCCCAGACTAAGAATTCAATTAAGAAGCTTGAGGTGGACTGGGAAAAGAAGTGGGAAGAATTTGTGAGGCACACTCCCTTGCTTTCTGTCCCCAACAAGGATCCTGTAAGTGGACAGATTGTCCTTTTTATTTTAGGAATGTTTCATGATTGAGTAAGCCAAAGTTAAAACGAATGGCCCCTGTGTCTGATTGCACTGCTAAGAAAAGCATTTGACGTTTGCTAAAGAAAGGAAATTGAGACCTGTGCATATCTTTTCTAATCTTTACAGGTTTTAGACTTCCTATCTCCAATGGCACCTTTATCATTTGAACCTGCAACTGAAGCTAGCTTTAAGACCAGCATCTTCTCACAATATCCAGCAATCCTTCCTGGTACGTATATAAACATGGTTCAGTATAGCTACTGACTTGGCTTTCCCTGTTATATTTTCTGCAGTGCAGCCAAACCATTTATTTTCTCTTCAGAATGGATTGAGAAGGCACCTGAAGAAAAGCCATGTCTTATGAATAAAGAAGTCACTGAGGATTATTATGTTTCAAGGTGCTATGATTTCCTGCTGTCCTTTCTCTACTAAAAATGTCAACTCGGTGCTCACCTTTAGATTGAATACATTTTAATGACCGTTCTCATTACAGTAAACTTTGGCTTTTTTAACAGCTTTTTACCAGGGGTGGACAAAACAGAAGACTTGCGTTCTTCCAGTTTTTCTTCAACAAGGTGTGGAGCACCTGATCAGGTCCATCCCGCTGGCCACACTGAAGCCCAAGCAGTTGTTCCTTCTCCCAGCTCTGCTCAAGTAGGGTTTAAATTATTTAACGTATTGACTGTCATAATGATTTTTATCTAGCGGTGGGTGATATTGGGGGGTTTGTGTGCGTGTACACACATGAACAGACAGAAAATTACCAGCAAAGCCCCATGACAACTGCTATCAGAATGTTCTTGTATCGGACCATGAAGTTGATCACTTAATACGGATGGCATCGCTATATGCTCAAATGTTACACGTTATCATGATAACACAATCATTTTTTGCACAAACATAACTGTATTCAGATAAATGCCTAATTTCTTTAATCATGTTGCAGTAGCTTCAACTTCTGCTGTATCAGCACAAATTGTTTAGCAACAAATGCAAAGCAGGTGTAAGAGTTATGCTTGTGTGAATGTCTCGTGTATTACACCGTCCACAGGCCAGCCACAGGAGCCACTTAACTTCACATACCAAGACACAGGCTGTGAAACCAAATGCCCAGATTCTGGAATTGGAATATGAAAATCTAGCGAGTCAGGCATGTACACGCTATACTCATGTATTCCCTCATGTAAAGAACAAGATTCCTGGAAATGTCTTGCAAAATGTATGGGAGACTGATACATGGGCAGTTCTGTTCTATGCGCTACCCATCACTAGCTCTCCCTAGATCATACCTGCTTTCTGATGACCGGGGCGAATTGAGGGAAATCGCAACGGACAGATACGGAGCAGACAATGCATCATTTATGTATTTTGCATGCCAATATAATTGTTGTTCTAATTCAGTGTGTTGATCATTCTTAGTTTGCTGAAGCTGTAACAATGAGTCCTATGGATGGTAGGAGGAGTGGTATGGAGCTGGATGTGTTACTTAACACATTATCAGACCCCTTCACCACCAAGAAACAGCTGCCTCGTACACCAGAAAGTCTGAGTAAGTTTCCCTGTCCGTTTTCTAAATGGGATTTTAAAGTTAAATTGTGTACTTCACTTTAGTCAGTGCATCTTCACAGAGGAGTCAGTCTTTATTAAAACTGATGGGATCATATATTTCTTAATCTTGGAAAATAGTCTAAAAAAAAAAACGGGGAAAAAAACCTTTTTTTAAAAGTAGAAGTCCAAAACGGTACAATAGGCTGCTTACTTTGCTGTTGCTGCTCAGCTCCTAGTTGAAGCAAATGGCTTGATAAAATTAACGTAAACACTCCACTGTTTTCTCAATATAGTTTAGGGCATTTTAATTAACCCCACCAAAAATTGCTTTTAAATTTTGTAAAAGCTAAGTGTGGGGAAATTACGATCACTTTATTATGCATCTGTGATGGGCCTATACTAGAACTGTGGTCTGACTGGTTAATCTTTTGAGTAGTACGTTCACATCGCTTTTTCCCTTCAGTTATGGATGTCCGTGCTTCATGGAGAAAAGCTGTAGAAGAAAGGAAGGCTGAGACAAAGCAGGGGAAAATTCATGATCGGGACAGCTTCTCTGTTCCTACACCACTGTCTGAAGCCAATGGCAAAACCCCCAGTCCAGAAGCATGTATCCTGAGTGATTCTGCAATATCAAGTGCTAACCCTCGATCCTGTAGCCCCCCTTCATCCCAGCAGGGGGCCTCTCTACATTCCACTGTCACCTGGGACTCTTCACAGTTGGAGTCTCTTGGTCAGAGCTCCAGCAATATCATACAGCTCAGCATTGCCCATGAGACCTTTCCAGACATGGAGAATGAGGACTCCTTCAACAGTAGTGATCAAGAGCTTCAGGATGAGAAGGAAGAACTTGAACTTCCTCCAGTCATCTCTTCTCCTGAAGCACAGACTGCCCTTCAAATGGCTCGGGAACGCCTGGCTACTTTGAGTGAATCCCCCTTTACAGGGGGGTGCTGGGAGACAAAGTCTGACCTCTTGGCATCTGCAAAAATAGTCAGCCCGGGTTTGAGCAGTTGTGGTGAGAATGCATTTTCTCTGGACTTGGAACATTTGGAGGGTTTTCCATCCCCTTTACGAGAGGAGCTTGCGTTGCCCAATCTGGCAACGTTTTCACCCATGGATGAATTCTGACAACTGCCCGTCCCAATTTCCCAACACACATGCATACAACCAACTAACCTGTGTAACTTCCTTGGTGCCATAGTACAAGGGCTGGTTGCAAATGATGAAATGGTCCCAACCTCCTAGTGCTTGAAATTTTCATCCTAAGAATATGTTAACTAACACTTGACTTAGTTGGTCTTAAGCCTATTAATAGTATATTTTTGTAAATGTCTATGTATAATACATGATGTGATTGTGCAGTTGTGAGCTTAAAGTATACATTTGGATAATAAAATAAAGCTGAAATCATTGTCATCTGATGCCTCATTCATTTCTTTCCTCTTTTGTAATGGTCACTTTTGTGCTGTTATTCATTCTTATTGTGTCTGATTTAACATGTTTTGGCTTCTTGGTGTTTACCCTCTCTGTTTGGAAAGGTGTCCCTTGTACCTTCACTAGCCTGGTCCTGTTAAACTCAAAGTGGCAAAAAGCACATTTTACAGTGCGACTAGCAGCCTTTCTAGGATGGGGCACATGTTATTTGTTTTCCTCTATTGTAATTGTAACTTTGTACGCTGTTGTGGCTTGACCTCTGGTTTAATCACCTTTTACTGGATTCTTTGGCAAGGTGTCTGGATGTGCTCCACTCTAGTAAAAGAAGGCACCTGTTACAGTGAGCTCTTTCCACGAGATGGTGCACATGCTAATTACTTTCTTTCCTCTGTTGTAACGATCACTTTGTGTGCACTCATTCTCTTATTGTGTCTCACTAATGTGGTTTGGTCCTCTTGGTTTTTACCACCTCTTACCACTGGAACGATACCCTCACTGCTTCCCGTGTCTGGTCCAGTCTAGTGAAAGAGAAAGCACCTGTTACAGCGCGACTAGCACCCTTTCCAAGATAGGGGGCACATGTAACCTGTGTGGGTGGGGGGAAGAAAAAAAAAAAGTAGAGCAGAGCGGAGTCATTCTGGGCGGCTCCATCACGCCTCCAGCAGTCCGTCCGAGAAAAGAGCCAAGAGCTCACCAAAGTAACAAAACACAAACATGGCGCCCACTCGTAACGCCACGCATCGGTGAGAGCAAAGAAAGAGAAGGGGAAACAGAAAAAGTTGCCAAGACGTCTCAGTTCTGCTGCTTTTTTTCTTTCCGTGGGGCTTCGAGTACAGGAAGAGAGCTGCAGCAAGTTGTCTTCATGTCCGCACTCTTTCTCTTAGCCGCGTAAACAGCTGGTAAGGTGGGCTCTCTTTGCTTTTTCAGAAGTTGCTGCGTGTTACAAAGTTCTCCAGTGTACCTAGCAAGTAACGCCGAGACAAAGTAACAGCCTTGTGTTTTCATGCCGTGACGCTGGTGGCTCGCTTATGCAAGTGGCGTGTCTTTCTCGGGCTTAAAGACGCGGAAAGTTAGCTTGTCGCGGCTAACACACGGCTCTCCGCCCGGGTGAGGGTCCGAGCAGCCCGGGCTGGGTTGTAAACAGTGCTGGAGCTGAGTGGAGTGTGTGGTGGTGTTGACCTAGTTACTCGTTTCGAGGGGGGAGCAACAGTTGGGCACCCGCCATTAGCTCTGCAGACAAGTCTGCAGGTGTTTCAGGGTGTGTCGGTCCCTGCAGGTAAACTGTAGTCTAACTTAACTGAAACTCAGCTCTGGTAGACCACACTAACCCCCATGAGGGTGTTGCTAGACATAAAGCTCCACTGAGGCACGGACATCCCCATATCATTTGAGTGCTTGCTGTAGTATGTGCTCTACTAGCTTAGCTCATTATTACTGCCACTGCTATGCCCACTACTGAAGCTACTACTGGGAGCTGATCAGAAGGTCGTAGTTTTGAAGATCGTGGGGTAGAAAAAACATCCACTCTTAGTCTAAATGAATGCACTGCAAAATTAATAATTTGTTGTTGAATGCTGAATGTGAGCTTGTACTGGGGGCACAGCACATAAATACTGGGGCATGTATCCTAGTGAAATGGGTCTGCCCCCCCTTCGACAGTCCGAAGTCTCTCTAAGGTGGAGAAGCACAGTCCGCCGGAACTGAAGCGGCTGTAGGAAGTTGAAGGTTGCCGTAGACGCCTCAGAAAGAACGCTGATTTACACTCCTGTAAATATGCTTTGAAGTAGTTGCACCATTTTTATTAGTTCTCCTATCAGCAGCCATGGTTTGACTGCAGTTTAGTGTTGTGAAATTCAAGAAATAGGTTACAACATGTGTGTCTGACTGTTGGGCTGTTAACATGGGTTCTCTGACCGGATAGGCTAATCTAGCCAAACAGTTGTTTTCTAAGCTGAAATAAATGCTCTCTATCGTTCTTAATTTGCCGAAGCCGTAGTGGTATGGAGCTGGATCTGCCACTTAAAACATTATCAGACCCCTTCACCACCAAGAAACACCTGCCTCGTACACCATAAAGTCTGAGTAAGTTTCCCTGCCTGTTTTATAAATGGGATTTTACAGTTTAAAATGTGTGCTTCACTTTAGAGAGTTGTCAGAGCAACTTCACTGATAAATCAGTCTTCCTGCTAAGACTGACATTTTAGATTATTTTGAAAAATTGAGTCATTTTTTAAAGTAGAAGTCTGAAACTTTGCTGATGATCCTTGAAACAAAAAACTGGTTAGCATATACACTCTTGTGTCTGTCAGTTTGTGTGCTAACATGGGCTCTCTGACTGGCTCTGAGTCATTTTCTGAACTGGAAGAAACAAACGACCCTGCGTGGTAGAAAGCATCCTTACTAACTGTAAAATTTGCCCTTCTGTTTTTTCGGTCCATGTATTTAATTGTGTTGCTCAAAGGAGCATCTTAACATACCTAAAGGTGCTAAAGGTGTGTTTTAGCTAATTTGGAAGGCGCTTCCTCAAATGATCAGAATAAAGACGGTCAGTGTGGGGATTAATCCAATGGCACCACATATAACTGATGAGGGCTATTTTATTTAAACAGTGCATTTTGGCACTAAATTTGTTAGTACTAAGTGTGATTTACTTGCTGCTGTCAATGAAGTTGGTGTCTCTGCCCCACCACCACAAACACACCCACTCTTAATTGTTGCTCTAAATGAGTCTTGCCTTTGAACCATGTCACCTTTGCAAACATGGTCATGATCACCTCACGTTTTCCCTCAGTGACCCTTAGTGAGTGTTGAGAGGCCACACGGAGGAAGCAAGTACAGCTTGTCAGTGTGAGTTTAGGTTGCCTTTGATCAATGCTTGTGACCTTGTGGCTACATTTAGAGATCTGTGTTTAATTGCGAGCTAAAGTTTGTGTGTGTGTGTGTGTGTGTGTATTTGTGCCTGCCACAGTTGCACTTCCTCAGCGACATTGGAATCATAAAGGGCTTAAAAAAATAAGACTGAGAGACAAAGGTATAAGAAGGGCGATGTGTCTGTGGTAAAAGACAGGACATGTGGCAGGAAGGCAGGCCTCTCTCCAGTGAAAGAGAAACATGACACTTTCATACTGTAGGTGTGTCCTTTCCACCTCTAGCTCGCTGGCAATTGTTGAGGGGTGCGCTGCACATGGGGGCCGCAGGCTTTCATGTCTGTTTCCCCTCCGTTGATTCAGACGTACTCAAAAGTACGATGTTTAGGCAAGGCTGTTATGATTTGCTCTAGCTGCTCAAGAACAAATGGCTTTGTGTGATAAATGAGTGCAGGTGCTATGTGTTAGGAATGAGGAGGAAGGGAAGGAATTCACAAGTCAATGCTGATCACGATTATGTAGCATTCCTTAATAGGGAATTTTGCTGTTTAGATGATATATGAAATGACAAACTTTAAGTCCACCAGGCTCCTAATCCTTTAGTAAGATGATTCATTATGGCTGCTTACTGCCTTACTCTGAAGCCAGCTGTGGTTAGAGGGCCAGGAGAGCCGGTTTTACTTCCAGTTAGGCTTCCCATGTGACCGTCATGCTCTGTGAACAGACAGTGACACTGCGATTTCTGTTTGCTTTTGCCCTGCAGGGTTCTAGGCTCAGGCATAGTACACTAATACAGGAAATGCCAGGTATTACTAGGGGATGAACATGACACCAAGCTTCTTTTTCCATTGTTACAGTTCCCACATTACACGTCTCTGTATTGTTTTGCCGTTTAATGATGAGTGGATGAATAGAAATGGTTCAGAATTACTGCCTGCAAGCTGTTTGCACTAGGTTTTCTAACCCTAACCCTTTTAGTAAGATTTGGTAATATCTACATTCATTTAAAATGCACCACTAATGGTTCATAAGCACAATATCTCAGTTTCTGCTCAAGATATATTACTAGATGTTATTATGGAGACATATCCAGGGTTTTACAAAACGAACGAATCAGAAACAGAAGTTCTGACTCAAGCTGTTTTTTTGTCTTCTGTTGGTGGGTGCCAAAGATTGACAGCTACAGATGCGTCTTTTTAGGGCTGTACATTAGTATTTGTATGCAGTGGACCAAAAGGACATTTATATTGTTAGTCACATCTATTTATTAGGATGTTATTTGTAAAGTAATGTAATGTGACCATTCTGTCATACGTGAACACACCACAGCACACAGTGTGAACAGCACAAAATTCTTCCTCTGGATTTGACCCATTCACCAAGTGAAGCAGCGGGCAGCCAAGAACACAGCGCCCAGGGAGCAGTGTGTGGGGACAGTACTTTGTTCAAGGGAACCTTAGGGGTGCCACTAGCAGTCTTGGGATTCAAACCCACGGCTTTCTGATTGCCGGGTGGAGAGCAACTGTGTTTTAGTGTACTGATGTAGCTACTAGTTCCATTGACACGTTTCTGGTCATGTATCTAAATAATAAGTTGACATAATGTGAGGGGCCACTTGTATGTTGTGTAAATATTTTATACTGAAAAACAGTGTTGTTTTTCTATTTTTGTAACATCTGTATTTTTTTTTGCAACACTATGCATCCTAGACGTAAAGAGATCTTACATTTATTTGAATAATCTATCATTACACATATTTATAGGCAACGAGTATCCCAACATAATGGATTATGGGCTTTGCGTTTGGCTAAACTGAAAAATGACTGAGCCTGATATTTCCACTACAGATGGCATTTGCACTGTTAGACACGAGGGATTATCTTGGCATGGATCACTCATCCTTGTTGGGAACTATAACTGGGTATAATCTCCATATCAGGACAAATGCTGATATCTTAATTTTATTATCGACACCAGTGTTAATACAACACCTTGAGTTTGTTAAGGATTTCTGAACGATACTTTCTTTTGGTGGTGCTTTCAACCAGAGGTGAGCATGAAGTGCTGGAGGCGAGTATATTTAGCATCTTATTGTCTTGTGGATGAGCGTGGTTTATGTTGTTAGTAAACGCAGCAAAAGGGCAGTGCAGCCTAGCCTATCAGGAACCACTGTTTCTGTGGCTTGTTTGAGTTTGCGAAAAACATAATTGTTTTATGTACACATGAAGGCACTTGAGGCCTGTTTTGTTTTAAAGGAGTTTCTAGCGCTCTCTCTCGGTCCTCTCTATATGTGGACCTTACAGCTTTACACTGTGTAAGTTCTGTCTAGCACTGTGTTACTCTTGTTACTCCCTCCACAATTGTGCATGAACCTTTCAGGAAACATGGCGATACTTGGCTATTATAGTGTAACTTTGAGAGCATGTGATGGAATGTGACATTTTACTCAAAACATTTTGGTTAAAGTTCTATAAACTATCAGGCATTTATTGCAGATGTTAAAGCCACAGAAGCCCACAGTGCCTTTTACAGCTAGCTTTATAGATTATGAATATGAAACATTACACACACTGAAATTAATTTTGCTTTGGCCTAGGTATTCCAGTAAGGTCTTTGTCATAGCTCACATTCTGTGGTTCTACTGTACGCTGGTTCCATTGTTACAGTGCTCGAATAACAGCAGTCCTCTTGGCAGCTGAAACTGGCGAGGTGACCTATCACCTCGACTGCAGTCTGGCTGCAACTGTCTTGCATCAGCTGGAGGCGAAATACGGCACTTCTCCCTCCTAAAACCTACTGTCAGCTAACTACCTGCCTATTAGTATGCAGAGAGTGCTTTCCACAAGCTGTTGCATAACTATGTCTGGGTGCATCAGCAATCAACAGACCAGTGTGTCTCTGTGGTTCATTAGGGACTGGAGCCATGCTAGTTTTTGCTTGATTTTTGAAGGCAATTACCACAGCCTTACCTGCCAGTTTAGAACTGAAGGAAAACGCAACCACATGCTGCTCATTGCCAGGATGATGTTTTTCCTTGCACTGATTTCAAACGAATATTTGACCCAAAATTTCATTCAGTATTGCCTGCACTGGAGGTCTGAAATTGTAGCCTGAACCCAACCGTACCCGCAGCTTCAAGCCTCAATCCCACTGGTGCGGCTAAATTTGAAACCTGATGGTTTTGAAGGTGTGCTAATACGCATGTGGTTCCTCGTGTTTCCTCAAGCGTTCCTTGCATATTTTTCCATGAGTTTATGGGCAGTGGAACATGCTTCTAGACATCCCTCTGTTCACCTGAGTGGAATAAGGTGTAGCCTATTAACCACTAGTGTTGTAGCTCATTTTTCCTGTCTGAGCGAGTGTGTGTGGGTGGATTCCATGTTCTGGTATGGCAAGGCCCATTTCCTGAGGCTGCATTTGTTGACTTGCAAATCTTAGCTTAACCATGATTTCAGATAAGATACAGCTGAGCTGTTGTCTGATTAACATCATGATAGTGGATCTCTGAAGTCGTCTTGCAGTTTTGTCAGCTTGTGTGTGATTTGTTTGCAGTTCTCACTTCTTAAATAGGGTTTTGGACTCAACGTTGCTTTCTCAGCTGTCAGAAGCTGTCAGAAGTCAGAAGTTTAAGACAAAAAAGTTTTTTTTCCTTTGCCAGACAGACTCAGCACATTGCTTTAATTCATAAAAGCAAGTATAAAGTAATTAAAAGAAAGTATGAAGTAATTAAAAGCAAGTATAAAGTAATTAATTGTAAATATAAAGTAATTGAAAGTAAGTACAAAATAATTAGACATCCCATCATGAACCCAGCTTAACAGACAAGTGCCATATGATTTAATACGTAGCCTGCCTAGCATAATTTTTTAACTGCTCTCTTTCCTATCTAGATTATCCACATTTTTCCTTAGATGAAGCTTGGTGGTGTGCTGTCTCACCTCTGTTCTCACTGTCCTCGTTGGCAACACCTCATTGTACTGACAGTACAGGAGATTGTATTGACAGGTGGCTGAGAGCATGTGCTACAGATCCAGTGTTGGCTGCTGGTGGCGCGCTCCAAGTGTCACTTGTACTGGACCGTGTTCCTGCTCTAGTGTAAGGCCATTCTAGATTTGCTGAGAGATCACTTGAGCACACTCTGACAGGCATGTAACTCGAACCGTAACAGATAAAGGCTAGACCATTGACTTAAATCTGTGTTTTCTACGCTCATATAAAGATACCACCGAAAGTTCAAGTTGAAGTTTATTGTCATATGTACAGAGTACAATGAAATTCTTACTTGAACACCCTCTTCACAGATTAAGTTGTATAAAGTACCGTAAAGTGACAGTGCCGTGTAACTGTGAAGTGTTGTGTGCTATAGTGTTATACATAGTATGAGGAACAGATGAATTGTACAACAGAGAGGACCACAGTTACTGTGCGTTGAACAGTCTGATGTTGCAGTACACGAATCACTCTTGGTTTCCTGAAACTTTATAAATCTATATACATACATATGTACATATATATACACACATATAATGTTTTTAACTTGTGCTGTTACGCTTTTCATTGTATCAGATCCCAGTTTCTCCAGTGTGATGCTTGACTAACCGTTTAGAAGCCATCTCTGTGCTTAGATGCTTTTGGGAAGCCAGCACAGCTTGTGTGGTGGAAATTAACTCCAAACACAAACTGTCTGACCATTTGGAGCATTTACAACAGTTTTGTTGTTTGTTCATTCTGTTCAAGGCACACACACCGTTCTACAGTGTTACTCCTCAGAGAATCTGGTTTTGTAAGTTGCTTTTACATTCTTATTTCAGGAAGTGTTTGTTAATTAGCCAATTTGTTGGATTCATGGTGTTACGGTGGGGGAAAATACTCCAGGACCAGGTTTTGGATGCACTGACTCAAATTACAGATGCGGTTGTGTTGCATAAGTAGATGTTTCTGGGCTTCTCTCTCCTTTTTATTTTGGCTTATTTTAAGTGTCTCTCATCTTCCTTTGGTCAAATTGAATTGAATGTTGACTTAAATGCATATGATGGATCACCTTTACGTCATCACTAATGGACATCGGTTATGTGAAAATGTTTTGTGTGTGAGAGAGATATTCAAACTTTGCCATTGCTATTCCCCTCAGGCGAGGCCATCCTGAAGGGGCCTGAGTGGTGGGGCCGCGTAGAGGCTGGACAGAGTGAATTGAGACAGGCAGTGCGGGACACAAGGCTAACAACGATCAGCCCAACACCCCCCCCCCCCCTGCCCCAGCCTTGCAGAGCGTCCCCCTGATACAAAGCACTCAGTCCTTTTGTGTGCTTTGGATGGGATCAATTACTGTGGGGGAGACCACAGGGGCTGCTTGGGTTTACTGGTGTTCTGTTCAAAGTGCTAAACACACTGATCAAGAAATTTGACCCTTAATGCAAATGTGGGTTTTAGGTTAGACCCAACATGTTTGGTGACCAAAACAGTTGTAAAGTCTAATATAATTGTAGCCATTATTTCGCATTGTGCAAGTTCACCCACACCACTTTACATGATTTTAACTGGTGAGGCACAAGGTTTCCTTATTTCTTGGCTACATCAGCCCCAGGTGTGAAAACTATGCAAACTTTGTCAAAAGTGTCGTGTCTGATCGTTTGGAATAGTGGGCCATTGCGTAAACACATATTTTTTGTTGAACCATTGTGTTTCTGGATTTTATGAGTTCAAATCAGTCCTGATGAGCCAGTGGTTGACAAGTAAAAGATCTTCACTGCGTGAAGAGGGAGATCCATTTTTAGAGCGCAAAGCAATTTCTTAACGTTGTCAGCTGGCCGCAGGCTGTGGGGACTGTGCTGCACAATCTCTTCATCTTTTTCAATCTAAGGTCGGTGTTGGCGCCAAGAAATGTGACCTCAGCCTCACAGAGACAAAAGAGCTTGGCTGTCCACTTGTACGCCTCTATAAGAAAGGAAGGCTTTGTGTAGAGAAAAATGGGAATGAGGAACAATTGAGACCTTCACAGAGCCTCAAATTTCTCACCTGCCCTCAGCAGCCCTAAATACAAGGTGGTTGAATGTAAACTGCCAATTAAGGGTGACTTACAACTTTAAATATCTTCTTGTCTGATTCTTATACACCATATAAACAGAAAAAGAACTCCTTGGATTTATCAGATTACAGCAAAGACTCCAGGCTGGCAGTATCACATTTCCTACTGCAGGTTTCTGATGGTTTGTAGGTATTAATCTATTAGGGTTTTTGTCCAAGCACTTTGTTTTATTCACCATTTGCTTTATTCATTTGGTCAGTTTATATGATCTATTCCAGCAGTGTATCAATGACCAGTCCGCCAGTGTATGTTTTCACTAAACACCGCTGTGTAAATCTTTGTTGTGCATTTTTGTTTTTGCAATGTTTGTTTTTCACTTTTTTTTGTAGATGAGACACTTTGTAGATGGGATTCAGAAAAGGCTGTTGTCAGAACATCCCAAGAATTTTTTTTTTTTTTTAACAGGCTTAAGAAAAATTGGGTCCTTGATGCAGATTTTTGATGATGACTGAAATCGGGGCAGATCTAGCATTTGCACAGTTGAACACAGTTTGACTGCACCCTCTGACTCTTCTGTAAACAAAGACTATTGTGACACCAGATCAGCTGAACCTAAAAATCCTGAAATGGTAACGGCTGCTTGTAAAGAATATCACACGAGACAGAGTTCCATTTTTTTCTGAAAAATGATACAAAAATGAACTGAATGGAAAAATTATTTTTGTTCAACCTTGGCTATTTTTCAAGCTGTTGCCGTCAGTCAAACTAGCAATCAAATAAGATACTATGTATTATTGATTAATCATGTAATCAGAGATTTGTTTTTAAATATATACATATAATGGCAACTTATCCATAAAAATAGATGCATCTGTCCTTTGTTTTTGTTTTTTTGACTGCAAGGCCAATATTCAAGTAAAATATGGATTATAATCATGCAAATGACCAGCTAATAGCAAATTAATATGTATAATGTTTTTTAGTAATCACATTAAAGCCTTGAGTAAATTATTAAAGTTCATGTTGCATTTGTGACTTTCTCTTTTGATATGAGGTCTCCTAGGGCCTAATTATTTCTTGAGCATTTGTTTTAGCACCTTAATGTTCACCACCACTATAAAACACTGGGGGAAGATTATTCTTTTCCCAGTACCTTTGCACATTGGTGTATCTGAGTTCTACAAAGGAGAAAAGGACAAAATGGCCCAGTGTTGGCTAATTAGAATGGGACGAGCAGTACCCAGTATATCTCAACTGTAAAATTCTACAGATTATGTTCTGGTTTAACAGCAATTGAAGTGTATTTTGCAGGGTGCCTTCCTTTGTTTATGAAATGCCCATGAATTTCAGTCAGAAAGGGAAGAACTGATGTGTGTGCGCGCGTGCACTATTGTGGATTTCAGTTATAGTGCCAGTTGCTATGACAGCAACAATGTTTACCTGAGCCAGTGTTTAGAAGAGGACTTTGCCTCCCCATGCACACTCGTTTGCAGATTGGTGTGCAGTGTGTGTACGCTCTGCCGTGCCTTGAATGTCATGTCAATCTTATTTATGCATGGGCAGTAGCTTCGTCACTGCAGTAGTAAATTTAGCTTTCTGTGTCAACACGTCCTTTTTTGGAATCTTTTGTGGTGTTCATCTTGAAGGACAAATTTGTTTGAGCTTTTGACGCTCATTCAGGCTTGTGTGTCTTCTAGAAATGTGTCTCAATTTCCCACTACCAGATGGTGAATATACCTTGTGCTGATATGCATTTAATGACTGCTGGGGTGAGCCACACTCACAGCTCCATGATACCAAACATAAAATCATCAGAACTGGTGTATCACTTTGTACAGAATTGCTGTTACCCCTTTCCTTTCCTCTTGGTTTTCCAAAATGGCTAATTGGCACTATGTCACTGTAGGTGCATGGTTAAAAAGCCTAGCATAATCTTTTTGCTTCTTGAACCTATTTTATAGGATATTGTGCGTGAAACGTGTTCTCCGTGTTTAGTGGTACTAATGCTACTCAATAGCACAAGTCACTATAACCACTAAAGCTTAGGATACATCTCGGAGTTGGCTCAGGTTGTTTTATAACAGTTCATTGGCAATTTAATGACCTGAGATATGAGCTCACAACACACATTTCACTGTGTGTTGTACTTGTATGACAATGCATGTGACAAATAAAGAATCTTGAATAACCTTGAATCTATAAACAAATGCCATACTGAACAATAAACAAGCCGTCTCCATATTAATGTAACAGAGAGAATTTCAACCCATTTGTATTTACTAGTTATTACAGTGTGACCATAAGTGAGCTAAAACTGCCTGGTGAACTTGTTTGGGTTTTTTTGTCTCCAGGTGTTTGACAGACTGTGTCTCATTAGGCTTGAGTGCTCATTTCTAGTGACTGTATTCAGAATAAGCTGCTCAGTCTCGTTCCTTGCTGCGTGATGTTGCCTGATTAATAGCTGGTGAGGTTTTTGATCCCAGACGCCTGCATGAGTAAGCTGCTACAGTTGAATGTTGGTCAAATGGAAATCATGCCTTGAAGGTTTCAAAAATCCATGGAATGTGACCAAATGTCTCGTGCAGTTTAGTTGTCTCATTTGTTGTAGCTAATTTGCACTTGGGCTGCATGATGTATTGTGTCCTAATAACTGTATTATTAGTCTTTGCAATACTTATATTGTGTAATACTACAAAATGCAAATGAGCCTCTGACCAATCACAGGATTTCTGACAGGGCAACCAATCAGAGCTAGGTGAGATACTTGGAATTCGTATTAATTGAGGTCTTCATATACTTGAAAGTCTAATTTTTAACCGTTTAAGGCGTTCGCATAGTAGCCAGAATAAAGAGATAAATACATTTAAATGTGTTTTTTGACAGTGCAGAAATTGATTTGAAAATGGGCAGTTTGTGTTGCGTACTTTCAATATATTGACTGTATAGATGATGGGTGAACATACAGTTTGGAAAGTAATGGAATTAATAATAGGCTTTTGAATATCTTGAAAGACATCACAGTCACAATATGTGGCAGTAAAATTGCAATACTGAGTTTTTGTCCACATTGTGTGACTCTAATTTGCAGTCCAGAAGTCTAGAAAGGGCTTTAGGATTATACTGTATTCTTGTGCATACAATGTTTTTCCAATTCTGTATGTCTTGGACTAACAAATGAACTAGAACAAGGGTTGAATAAGTTTTGTCTCTGATCCTCCACCCACAGAGACGTCTCAACTGCTGGAAATATAGTACGCAGATCTCAATACTTCTTAGAACGTTGCTATTTCTCAGTTGCACGTTTGTGTGTACTTCCTCAGAGCATGTTTTATTGGTCTAGCACTAAATTAGTCCAACAGTAAGCTAGCATTTTAGCGTTTAACACACTCAAATGCTAGCTAATCACCAGGAGTAAATGACGCATTGGTCCCAAAGCTCTGTAAGTGTTAATGCTGGTGTAAGTGTAAATTAAAAGGTCTTGCTCTGTTTTGAAGAACTGAGACACTGTTTATGAAGCAATAAATGACTAATGTGGAAAAAAACATGTCTTTAAGCCATTGTAAATGATGATAGCTAAAATACATTTAATTAAAATGTATGAATTATAAATATGTAAATAAACATTATAATTCTGTAGGCTACCGCATCATTTAACATTTTATCGAGCCAGTTTGGTGTTGTTTTTAATTCTCTTGTGTGTGAAATAGGTTTTTAGGATTACCCAATGTTTTTTCCCTCCTGATTGCTGGTTTAAAAGTGTTTGTATTTGTTGAGCTTAGAAACTAGTTCTATGTAGCTGGTCCTTTTTACTTTTCAGCTGGTTGAATGTAACGCTGAGCTTCTATGGAAAACTAACTTGGTCTTTGACATGTTGGGACTGGTATCCTTCGTTTTAAGATGGTACTCCCAGACTTCGCTTCACTTTTTAAACTTTCAGCCATATGTTTTTTTTTTGTTGTTCACATAGGTAAAAAAGGTAAAATATTTAGGCTGTCATGAACTCACTTTGGGGAAATTCCACCTTTTTTTTGTGTTGCCGACATGGCGTCATTATCGTTAATTTGATGTTTCAGCTCTACATGTCAGATGGCAAGTTTCTCTCTCTCTCTCTCTCTCTCTCTCTCTCTGCGCTGGTGGAATGTGAACTGTATCCCCTGCCAGTGAGACAGTAATTAGTGAGGCTCTGAACGCTGTGGATTAGATGTTTGGCAGCCACCTCTCTAACATCCTGTTGATCCCAACCGAGAGGCCTCCTATCCCATCTCGTCACAGAACCTGTTCTCACGGTTCTTCACAACAGCAATATTGCTATTTCCTTATGAGATGAAGGACACACTGATATTTTGGGGGCTCTTTCATCTCTGAAGATATATGTTCAAGATGTAGTTTTATTCCACAATCCTTTCCTGTCAGGTTGGATTATAGTTGCCAAGGTAACAGCCAGAGGCTGTGAGGACAAGGCCGGTGCACTGATTAAAGGGCCCATATCACGCAAAACAGTTATTTTTTTTCTCAATGTATCTGAAATTCTAAATAATATTGAAATTAAGTTTCTGTACAAACTCCCTAGTATCAGATACACCTACTGCGAATTGGCCTTAAGTCCTCAAAAATTTTAGGGATTGTTTTGGCCTAGACTGCTTTTTGAGTCCTTATAACCAATCAAAGCAGAGGATATTTAAGTAAATCAGTTTTGAAGGCACAGTAACAAAAACAGAAGTTGCGAAATTGCCATTGTAATGCGTTATGACTGCTTTTGATGCATAAAAGCATACCAAAATACAGTAAGAGGACCCGATAAAGAGGCGAAAAGGTAATACAATAGAAGAAAACCTATATATTTATTTCTTTATAAGTGTATTTTTTTTCTCCTAAGTAATTAAGGTGTAAATGTTGATGGCCATCTCTGTCAGAGTGATATAATTAAGTGGGTTTTTTTTTTTTTTTTTTTGGCACTCTCATACCTGTGTGTTTGTTGTGTGAGGCCAGTCACAGCCAATGCCTCAGCAGGGGTGAACTCATGTTTGGCAGATAGAAGTATCCACTCTGCCGGGAATTAAGCACCGACATCCCATGACTCAGTGTTTCCTACCTTTCCAAGAGCCTGAAGCATCTAGTTCAGGAGAACCAAGCCTTGTTGGTGTTTGTAGATTAACGTTCATGACATAGCGGAGTTATTAATTGAATTGGTAGTAAGGCATGAGTCGTATGTTTATTGGTGCTAATTCTACATGGAATCTATGCTTATATGTATCATTTGTTTGAGTGCTTTTTGTAATTGACCAAAAGTCATTCACAAGTAATTCTATAGTGCCCAAGTAGTGTCTTCTCAAGCTTTTCTGTTTGCATGAATTCAGTTCATGCCTAAGCATCAGATTATCATATTGTGACCTGATCTGGCAAAATTAATCACAGTGACCCATAATTCAAATCATTAAAAAGATGAAAAGATATGCTTTAAAATGATATCTTGGTCAAAGCTGTATCTTAAACGGTTGTCAAGTTCCAACTGAAAAACTGAGAAAATCGCATTTAAAGTTTTTGTCAGTTTTTTGTTGATATCTTTAACAATCCATAGCATTCAAAGAGACGCACCCAGTATTCAACAACAACATTTTACTACAGGCATTTAGATACTCACTGACCAACTTGAGAACACATTGACCAACTTGATTCAGTTGGAGACTTATTTAGACAATGACATTATACCAAACAGCAATCACACAACACGACACACTTCACTCTAAACAACTTTGATGATGTTGACCCAAAATACAAATGTTAAACCCGATCTTTGTGAGGAGATATATTCTGCAAAAAACCCCTAGGGCGTTGTTTGTGTTAGCGCTGGGTGGAATGTACACCGCGACTATGAGCACAGTGGTGAATTCTCTCGACAAATAAAATGGCCTACATCTGACAGACATAAGCACCAGCAGCGGTGAGCAGTACTCGAGATCAACACAGCGTTCATGCACCAGTCTGTGTTGATGTAAACACAAAGCCCCCCTCCCCTTGCTTTATGGCTAAGAGTAGCATCACGGTCGCTTTCGAACAATAGCATGCTGGAGTTGGATGTGGTCCAGTTTATTGTCCAAGGAGCGAACGTTGGCGAGGAAAATGGATGGTATTGCCGGACGGCTAGCATTAGCCTTTAGCCTGGCGTGGACCGCTTGCGGTGCCTTTTCGCCCGGCCACCAGCATCAGGCAGTGCCGCGGTCTGAGGTTTGAGCAGCAAGTCGAGATCTCGGTGTAGCAGAAGCAGCTCGTCACCAAGGTAAGCTACACGCTTATCTCTTATTTGGAGCAGGGTCTGGTGGTCATAAACGTGTACCGGCTGTTCGGATTCATATGTTTGCGAGTTTCATTGTGAAATCTTGAGAAGTAACACACATGAGCACCAAAGTGTTGGACCCGGAGTAGCCGCTGCGTCCTAGTGCGCCACCATCTTGGTTTCTTTTGAGAGCTACAACTCAGATTAAATAGCCATTTAAGTACATTTTTGCAATTATGAGAGATTAATTTTGAATACCTTTTCTTTCATATAACACCAAAAAAGAAAAATAGAATGCAGACTTCCGACTCATTACGGCAGATCGGGTCACAAATGCAAACAAAGAAGAAATCAGTAAAAAGTATCGAGAAGTAGTTTTAGAGGAGTTGTAGAGAAACACAGGTTTGGTTCCAGGTTTCTGCTCTGTTTCCAGTCATTGCTTTGATTCATAAAATCCTGGGCTTCCATGAGAAAGTGATTAAGCAAACACTTTGCTATTCATAGGAACACTATTTACTGTAGTGTTATATTCAGGTTATATGTACAAATTGTGATATTAGTGCTTTAACATACACTTAACATTACTGCCCAGTAGTAAACAGCTTAATTAAGCATAATTGTCTAAGGTGCCTAAGACTTGCACAGTGCTGTATCTTCTGTGGTTTTAGACTTTCCTACAATACTATGGGTTCCAGTGTCAGCTCCAAGAAAAGGCAGGCCGTGCCCTCCCCATTCCACCTGGCCTGCGTGAATGTGTGATTATCTAACCTAAGTATAGACGGGATGTGTGAGACATACGTGAGAATGGATGCCTGTGTTTCTGTGAGTGTGTATATTAAGGTGTATGAGTGAAGTAGGTAATTGTGTCTGAAAGTGAGAATGTGTATTGGTTTTCTGTGATGAAATGAGGTGAGAGTGGAAAAAAACATGTGAAGGAGTGAGTCAGAGAAGAACTATTTCACTTGTGTATGTGACGTGGAGCCGGAGAATGTGCGTGTACTTGCAACCACACAAATCTGGAAAGGTGTGTGTGTACAGGGGATAAAATGAGTACTGAACACATGAGCAACTTTCTAAGTAAATCTATTTCTAAATATTCTATTGACAGCCCCAGGTCTTGGTAACAACCCATTCGATCCACACACGCAAAGAAATCAAACCATAGTTATGTGTGATGAAATGGAATGACACAGGCTAAAGGTATTACACACGCTTACTGAAATGTATTTAATACTTCGATCAAAAGCCTTTGTTGTTAACGACAGCTACTAGTCGCATGCATTGCTCAGGTGTGATTTTGCCCAATCTCCCAAACAAACTTCAAATCCTGAAGGTTCCGTGGGCTCCATCTATGAACTCTGAGCTTTAGTTCTTCTCATAGATTTTTTATAGAATTCAGGTCAGATGATTGGCTTTGCCATCTGGCAGCTTTATTTTCTTTCTCTGAAACCAATTTCTTTGGCTGGGTGTTTGGGATCATTGTCTTGCTGAAACGTCCATCTCCATCATCCTGGTAGATAACAGCACCTTCTTATAGGCCATCATTTGGCACATAACCAGCTGATATTAATTTGCACTGAGTGGCAGGATTGCTTTCTAATTATTAATAGGTTTCAGCTGATGCCAGTGGGGGCGAGTGGCTGGACTTGACCGGACTCGACTCATCCTAAGGACTGTAAATTTCAGACATTATATCAGACCTAACCACTTGAATTTGAACCACTGAGAAAGCTGATGCTCTGCTCTGGAGAGCAGGATGAGACAGAAAGTTAGAAGAATAAGAGAGCAATAAAGGAGAAAGAAAGAAAGAAAGAAAGAAAGAAAAAGGAAGCAAAGAAGGAAAATTGTGAGTAATAGAGTGACAAAGAAGGAAGGAAAGAAAACAAAGAATAGAAAAGTGAGAGGAGACAGAAGATAGGGAGAGATAGGGAAAAGAATGGATGGTGAGAGAACAAGAAAGTGAGCGAGAGAAACAGAATGAGAGAGAGGGAGAGAGAGAGAGAAATAGAAACAAAAAATGTGGAAAAAGTGTGGAAAAAAAGAAGAAAGAGCGAGAGAAGCGTAAAGCTAGTAGGAAAAAAGAGTGTGAAAGTGGGGCTTGTGTAAAAATGTATTTAGTAAGAATTGTGAGATCCAGCCTCCTCCTCATCTGCCGTACAATTTGGCTATCAACTTCTTGTCGGGTGCAGTACTTCCCCCATGGCTGATTTTATCCGTTGTTAAAGGAAGAACAGCAGACGATGGACGAATACATTAGTGAGGGGCTTCGCCAGGGGCCAATCCATTTTGCCTGCGGCAGCAGGGTTCTTCTTTGCCAAAAGAAAACACGGGGTCTCCGTCCCTGTGTCAACTAACAGGAGCTGAACTGTATTATGGGGAAGAATAGGCACGCGCTAACACTCACTAATAGTGCCCTCTCTGGTTCTTCTATTTTCACAAAATTGGACCTGTTTTTCATCTGAGCGGGCTAGACCCTTTTGGGACATTGTGGCCCGGTTTCACAGACAGGGCTTAAGCCTAGTCCCAGACTAAACTGCCCACTTGAGCTGTCTTAACTCAACGTGACTTGTACAGACATAGATTAAAATAGTCACAGATTTAGCCTATTCTGGATTAAACAAAGCTGATTGCACGAGGGAGGATTATAGCTAGTCTATGACTAAATTGAAGCTTAAATTAATCCTTCAAGGAGGCAGGTTTAACTCCTGCTTAGCACTGTTTGGGAGCATCTAAATTAAAACCAACGTGCACAACAGAGGCCTGCAAGAGTACTTTTGGATAGGAGTGATCCATTACATTACTTTGATGACACAGCTTTTCA
>JBBPDC010000011.1:13299933-13336839 GCA_037974485.1 Hemigrammopetersius urotaenia | reverse complement strand
ACCGTTATCTTATCATTTGACATTGGCTATGATTGTCTTGCCCCCCTCAGGAAGTCAAGCTGGCCTACAAGATGGCAAAGCGCTGCTACTTGAACCCTCCGCAGTGGGCTAAGTGTCTGTACAGCCACTGCTACAGCCTGTGGTTCATTTGTCTGCCTGCAGGCGTGCGTCTATCCCAGTCCAAACCTCGCGCCATGCAGCAGGCCCTCAATGTCCTAGTAAAGATGAGAAATGCTGAGGTGGAGGTGCTTGATGAGGTTTGTGTGTTTTTCTGTTCAAAATACACCCGAGTTCCAATCTACTCAAAACACAGCTGCTAAACTTGGTACGGTTAGTAGGTTTACCTGGAGTGTTCGGAGCTGGACTCTGGCTTCAATTGATCACTCATAGCTTACATGCAATAGTTTAGTGTGTAAAATGCATTGTTATATGCCAAGAGAATAATTTGTTTTTACTTTATTGAATGTAATCAGTTGGAGCTGGAGATGATGTGTAGGGTTTTTTTAACTCATGTTTACTCATGATTTTAGTCATGTCTAAACATCTGTGTTGCTTAAGACAGAACAAATAGTTGTATTAATGAACATGTAATAAAAGAGGAATGTTAAAGAAGGGAATGTTATGTCTTTGGCAGGTTTGTTATCGTGTGGTGATGCAGTTGTGTGGGCTGTGGGGTATGCCCGTTGTGGCTGTGCGTGTCTTGATGGAAATGAAGAAAGCTGGAGTCGAGGGCAACGCCATCACTTATGGATACTACAATAAGGTAACTTCCTGCATTCATTACTGTGTCATCACAGGAAAAAATAGCTGCGCAGTTGTTTATAGATAATAGAGCTAGGGATTCCTGTATTGAAATGAACAATTGGAATTTGACTGAATACTTTCAAACCTGGCAGTGATACAAAAAGCATGACAGTGAATTGCATCTAGCCATTAGGCTCAAGAGAAATGCATTACATATGAAGTCCCCTATGCCCAAATATCTGGATGAACTAACATGGAAAGAACAAAATTTATAAACCATGAAGAATTGCCCAAATCTGGTATAAATACAGCAATGGGAAATTAAAACAGCATTCCAGAACATTCTAAAAGTTTTTACATATATCAGTGACATTTGTCTGTTCAGCAATGTAAAGCTTCTACAGTATTTTAATGCTTGTAATCTGCTGAAGCCTCTCAAATAAATAATATTTTAGTGTCACTTAACAAAACATCAGTATTTCCCTGTAGTGTGAATTGCATAGAATGTAAAATTGTCTTTGGTGCTTTTGGTCTGTCAGGGACAGACATTAAAAACCAGGTTGAGTTGCCATGGGAGAAGGCTGGTTGTTATGGTTACCCTGACCTCTGTGCCTGATTGTGTGTGTGTGTGCATGGCTGTGACTGCATGTTTCCAGGCTGTCCTGGAGAGCCCTTGGCCTAGCCGCAATCGCAGTGGCCGCTTCATGTGGACTAAAGTGCGGAATGTGGTGAGAGGTGTGGCCCAGTTCAAACAGGCTCTGCAAGCTACAGCTCAGTCTAAAAGACCTCCTCCAATTACCACAGGTGAGAGGCACACAGGTTGAGGATCCTTTTTGTAATACTGAGTTGACATAAAACATACTTATTCCCCCATTGCGCTAAGCCTGCTCAAGTTCTCTCAGCTGGTGTTAGTTTTCAAACCCTCCATGACTTGAACCAATGTCTGTTACAGGATAACTCAAATTAACCCCCTACAGAATCTCCTTGTCCTGTAAAAAATGCCCTGCTCTAACATCCTGGAGGCATATTTTTCCCATCAGATTTAGAGTGGTGAAAACACAGGGCTGCAGAAGGCAGTGGGGTTTAGGATTGGAGTATAGAATAAACGGCTGATTTTATGTTTAATTTAAGGAAACGGCGGCCTTTTGTTTTTTCAGAAAAAAAGATCATGATGTAGCACGACTACATCATAATGGTCATGAATATTCCTTAGTGTCTATGACCTGTTTATTTTCCATTGGAAGTTCTTGTTATGAATTGAGTATGCTTACTGTTTAGCAGTGGTGTCCCTAGATGCTATAGCAGATGGCGATGGAGACAGACTCAGCCACTGTAGTGCCGACAGCTCCAGTGAAGCCAATGGAGTAGAACACACACTCTTCTCACGCCGCCTTATTGAGACCAATGGGAGTCACTGTAGCACAGGTGGAGCCCAGCACACAGACTTGCTCAAACACGCACACATTTCCCTGTTTGTATTTTTAATGTAAAACATGTGCTTTGATCTTACGTTACATCTGTTTGTTAATTTTAAAGGAGGCCAGTCTGATCAGGGTTATGGCTCTAAGGATGAGCTACATCAGGTTTCTGTAGATGCTTCTAAAGCTACAGCCTTCCCTCTCTCCACTGGTGACCATGCCAGCAATGGCAAAACAGTCCTGAGCCAAGAAAATGGTACGATACTCACTGACGGTTGATAAAATCTTTGTAATTGATTTTTACATTTGTTAATGCATTTTGACCAGAATAAGCCTAGTATTGCCTTACTGCAGTCCATTTGAACAAGTGAGTAATTGTAGTATTCTTTAGCTTTCCTTTTCCCAGTTCTAATGTGAGTGTGTATGATTTTCTTTAGGAAAGGATATTGCTGGCTCTGTTGATAGCGCAGTGGCTGTATCCGAGCCCCCCAGCCCCGCTGAGCCAAACCCACATTCAGCCAGCATAGTCAGACTGTCCTCTGGGAGCTTCGACAACTCCACAGGGAGAAGAGAGTCAGGTGAGTCACTGAGGACAATCAGTGAAATTGTAGTTAATTGACTGGATCATACCACAGGGTTGGAGTAGCACAAATGATTTTTTTCCCAAATTTGCCATATAATTGGGTTTTTTTTCTAGAGCTACTTGAACATTTGATCAGTTTAATTCAAAGTTCTCCTTCTGTGGTTGCATGTTGAATGTAATGAGAATGAAATCACATTTGACGTGACACTTCATTCTGTACATTGTCATCCACTGGTGTCAGTAGTGTAATTAATTTAGAAAATGTGCATATAGGCTCTTCCAAGACAAAAATGTGTAACATTAATGGGAGAATATATCAGTGCATAACTAATAATTGGTGTTAACTAAAGCATGCTTCCTGTAACTTTCAGGTGGTGGATCAACTGGCGGTGGTAATCTCTTCACCCTTCGCAGTAAGAGCGAGGACATCACGCTGCCTGACGATGACAGTTCTGCAACTCCAGACTCGGTGCAGATGACCCAGCAGCAGCGTGTCAAAGCCTTCGCTGAGCGCAGCTGTAGCTTCAGTGCCGAGAGTCGAGCTGGGATGCTTCTGAAGAAGAACAGTCTGGAACTGAGTGTGGACCACATGGGCGCTGATGCTAAAATCCTAGCAGCTGCTTTTTCTGGAGGCAAAACTCCTCCACCCACTACAGCTTCTGGCTCAGTGTTTAAAGAACTGGAGGTGGGGCCTAATACAAGCTCAGCACTCAAGGAAGAAGATAATGAAGAAGCGGTGGAAAAAATGGAACTAATTTGTTTAAGGGAGGAAAGTAAGGACAAAGGGAAGAATCCAGAAGAGTTGGTGACCCCTCAGAGCGAAGAATCTGGAAAAAGTTTAAGTAGTTCCTCCTCCAAGGTGGTGGAGAGGGAGGATGTAGAAATAGGGGCAGACCCTCTTTCTTTGCTGGCTTCAGAAAGTGAGGAGGCTGTCTCCATCCAGAGCCAAGAGTCTACGCGCCTCGTCCCTCTGGTGGTCTCCCGAAACCTTGCTGATGAGATTGAGATGTACATGAACCTCCAGTCTCCTTTAGGTGTCAAGGCCTCCAGCATGGAGCTGCACCAAGGGCCACCGCGTGACTCAGAGCTGCGCAAAGCTGACCTCATGGACTCTCCTGCCAGCAAGCAGCCTCTGGAGCGAAGGTCTAGCCTTCCCGTAGGCCCTGTAAAGACCCCCGATCTACTGGAAACCCCCAAACGCAGTCCCACTGTCACACGGTCCAAGACCTTCGCCATCAAGTCCCCAAAGACACCTGGTTCTACTGGTCAACGGTCATCTTCACTGACTGCTCTGGTGAGATCCTCTCAAAGTGGATCGCTGGGATCCGTTATCAACTCCATTTCAGGCATCAAGATGGATGCATTGCTTTCAGGGCCTAAAGTGGACATGTTGAAGCACGGCATGAAGCAGGCGGCTAATGTAGCCAGCAAAGTGTGGGGAGCCGTGGCCTCTGCCTATTCCTATTCGGATGATGAGGTGAGCAGGTTTACTGGGCTTTTAGATGAGAGCTATGGAGAGGGGAGCCAAAGATAAATCACTACACTCAAGGGCTCATATTCGATTAATTACAGCCTTGATCTAGCAGAAAGTGAGCATTTTAATGCCATTACATTGATTTAGTACTGGAAAGGTGCACTCTCTGATGAATGTTAATAATACATTTTATTAATGCAGCGTTTTATGTATTTTATGTTACGGCAAGAATTTCTAGGATCACTGTCCTCATAACTCAAGCTTTGTTTTGTATTTTTTTGAAGAAGCAACACATTACAGAATGTCTATCATGCTTTCCTTCCTTTTTTGCACCTTACTGCCCCATATTCTCATACCTCATGGAACAAAACTACTGTTCCTTAATGCACCTTGGTGATGGTTATCTCCATGCAGAAATTTAATGCAACTATAAATATGAAGTAAAACCTTTTCTGGTTTCAGGAGGAGCAGAGTCAGCCCAGGGACAGCTTCCCTGCTCGGCTGGAGGAGCAGCTCCTTTGTAGTGATGAAGCAGACAGGTCCCTTCCCAGAGGCTTGATGTCTAGCCTGGCTGCCAATGGACTCGCACACAGTAACACCAGCCTGGGCAGCAGCGGCAGCAGTGATAATGGCCGGGGACAACACGGGCCATGTGAGTGCCATGCATACACATTTATACAAACACTGCATTTTGTATTTCTTTGTGTTGTGGTCATAAAACATGTCCCCTTTTCCCTGCCCCCCTTTGTAGCTGTGACTCCAGGCAGGTCCATGAGAGGTGCAGACTCTGAGCGGTCTGAGCAGGGCTCGTCTCACCATGCCAGCACATCAAGCATTTATCAGAACTGTGCTTTAGAGGTGAGTGTAGCGCCCTCTGCTGATCAAACTGTGTAATACTTGGTGGTTTTAGTTTGGAATTGGTGCAACAAACTTATTATTGCCACTTGTCTGCACTCACACCTTCATTGAGCCGCTATGCTTCATACCAAAGACGACACTTTGTTGAACATGAGTATGGCAAACCCCAAAGTATTAGCAAATATAGTCTTTTATACAATAAAAACTTTTTATGTCATTTGTTTACCTGGATTGACGGTGAACATTTAAACTGTAAAACATTTTAAATGTTACATTTTCAAACAGACCAGTATTTCTTATGAAGTACAGAATCTTATCAGTACCAAGATGTTTGTGTATGTTTTTATCTGGTAGGTACTGATGTCCAGCTGTTCTCAGTGTCGCTCCTGCGAGGCTCTAGTGTATGATGAAGAGATCATGGCAGGCTGGACAGCGGATGACTCCAACCTGAACACCACTTGTCCTTTCTGCCAGAGCTCCTTCCTGCCCCTGCTCCATGTGGAGTTCCATGACCTACGCACTACACCTGGGTAAGATGCTAAAGTTGGTAGCAACATACACTATAGGTCCATTCTAAACATATCTACACACCACTTTTTTCTGGTTTTTGCTCACTTTAGTCATCTTCAGTCCTACCTACAAACTAGACTGCCCCTATCATGCAAGACTACTAACACATAGCTGTGGTAATCAAATGTATTCACTCTCCTTCCTAATATGTGTGCACTCAGGTTCTATCTGAAGACTAGTACATCAGGGGACAGTATCCACAGTAGTAGTACGCAACCTACAGCGTCCACCTCATCAGAGGTGAAGGTGGACAGTCCCAGTGACCCCCCTGACCTCATCAGCTTCTCAGATTCCCCTGATGGTAAAAAGGAACCTGAGGATACAATGGACAACCAGAATGGAGCTCAAAAAGTGTATGTTATCTACATCATACATTTATGTTTGTTTCTGTTGTACATATAGGACTGAGTAATATGTATATATCAGAATATTTTTTCTTTATCAGAACATCAAAGGCCAAACATAGTCTTTGATATTACATTGCATAACATTGGCCCAGATATAATCAATGTATTAGACATGTAATTCATTAAGTGAAAAGAATAACTTGTATAAAAGTGTTATGGAAACACACACAGTAGGCCCTATTATACCCAGAATCCTTTTGACATATGTGTATATCATGATAATTATATTAGCATGTCTGCGCATGGCATTTTTATTGAATCTGTGCACTCCCTCAGTCTTGCGCCAGTGCTTTCAGACCCGTTGGGCCTGCTGGAGAGACAGGCAGAGAAGCGTGGGACCTCTCTGACGCGCAGCAACAGTGTGGGCGGACCTCTGCAGAGTCTGGACTCAACCCAGCGGCCCAATCACGGAATCTCCACTACCAGCCTGCCCAATAGCCTGCAGGAGGTGGTGGTGAGTGTTGCCTCAGTTGCCTTTTACTGTTGATATCTGTAGTGTTGGCTTTTCCTAAACGTCAGAAGACACTTAAAAACAAACTGTGACACTTTGCTTTTATGGGCAGGATATCCTGTCAAAATGGATCACTCAGTTGCATCACTGCACTTTTTTCGCATGCTGCTGCAAATGATGTTCCCATGCTGTTTTTTAAGTTGTCCTTTCTCCCATATTAGGACACACTGGGTCCGAAGCGGCCCAACCCAAAGCCGGTGTCTGTGCCTTACCTCAGCCCTCTGGTGTTACGAAAAGAGCTGGAGTCCTTACTGGAGAATGAAGGGGATCAGGTAATTATTCCCTGACCAACAGACGGTTTAGAATATTTGTCAAGGTCATTTCATGGTTTTATTTTAGTACTGTCACTTTTATTTCAGTGTCATGCACTGTGTTTTATCCTCAGGTAATTTACACACAAAAGTTCCTCAGCCAGCACCCCATCATCTTCTGGAACATGGTGTGGTATTTCCGTCGACTGGACCTGCCCAGTATTCTGCCTGGACTCATACTGACCTCCGAACACTGCAACAACGGTGTACAGGTTAATGAAGCTTCTACTCTATTTTCCCCATTTTTGCACCATGTAGAAAAAAAATACATACATTGATTTCATTTTTATTGTAGACAGTATATACCCCAGGATTTTTCATGTTTTGTCTGGTTAGCTTAACTTTAGTAAATATAAAACATACCTGCAACACATTCTAAAAAAGTTGGAAAAGTAGGTCTAACAATGAGGTTTAAAAAAATAATTTAACTTCAAACCATTGATGTCAACAGGTGATTATAATCATGATTTGGTGCAAAAGCATTACCCATGAAAGGCTGTCTTTGGACATCAATGGAAATAGGGGCAGAGGATCTCCAGTTTGTTAACAAAGAGAAAAATATTCAGTTGTACCTCAAAGAAATATTGGAAGGGATTTGCGTAATATTAAATGCTTTAATGGCAGCCTTAAAAAGTTGTAAATGCTTTACCATCCCATTTTTTTTTTTTAGAGTATGTTGCAGGTCTGCATTTCAGAAATAGCTCTATTAACAAATAAAATTAAGTTGACTAGCCAAACGAAGTATCTTGGACTCATACTGTCACATGATAGTCAAAGTACATTTAAGAATAACTGCCATTTTTCCCCCTTGCCTTCACAACTGCGTTAGCATACAGTGTTCTATTTTTTTAAATGGTTAAAAAAAACAGTAATTGAATTCTCCTGCTGCTTCAGTGTTGTTTTGTAGTGTTGCTGATTTTTTGTGTACTGATTTTTTGTGTACCTGCTTCTGTAGCTTCCGCAGACATCCTTGCCTCAGGACAGTAAGCAGGTGTACGTGCAGCTGCTGTGGGACAACGTCAACCTGCACCAGGAGCCCACTGAGCCACTCTACCAGCTCTGGAGGACCTTCCGTGAGTATCTTAGGGGAGACAGAAGTGCTGAATTAAGATCAAGGTCCTTGACCCAATGCATGTACCCTAACTCAGAGGTGTCAAATTCCTGGTCCTGGAAGACGGCACAGTTTGATGGTTCTCCTACTCAAACACATTCACTAAACCTAGCAATTACCCGGCGAGGTGAACCAGGTGTTTCTGAGCAGGAAAATCACCAAAACTGGGCTGGAGTTTGACACCCCTGCCCTAACTGTTCAGATTCACCAGTGCAAATAAGCATATATACATCTGCAGCAGCAAGAAAGCAAACCTCTGATTAGATTACTAGATATGAAAGTTTACTACATGATATCGGAATGACTTTTGAATATTTTCATTTTATTTCGCCTCCAGTTCAGATGAAGGGGTCTTTGGCTCCCAGTGACCACCAGGAGATAAGGACACTACTGAACAGCATTGTTAGGAGCATTCAGACGAATGATGTCTATGGCCCAATCAACTTACTACTTAGGGAGATCAAGAGACACCCAGGGGTGAAACGGCAGAGGTGAGAGTTTGATGGATACAATCTACAACTCCAGAAGAGGTCTTTTTGAAATGCTTTTAATAGCCATAACAATTGAAAATTAAGTTCTGCTGTTAAGATCTTTGCATTTTTCTTTGCAAAATTTGGAGGGTAGACTGAAAATGACTGACAGTGCTAGGTATAATTGTAAAACCTACTACAATCTTTTTGCAATGTCAGTCATTAGCACTCAGCCCTTTCAGGATATTGTCACTGCTGGAACAAACCTCACATCGCTGTTAAGCTAAACAATTCCTGATTGTCACAAAATACACCGGAAATAAGAATAATGAGCAGAATAACATTGAGACACATTTCTTGAAAAGAGGTGGTGATGGGCTACATATGTATTTTAAGATTAAACCTAAACAATGGCTATGTATATGTATTTGAATATTAAACCTTATTTTCCTTATTTTAGGAGTATATACAGGGAAATCTTGTTCCTTTCACTAGTAGCCTTGGGGAGGGAGAACATTGACGTTGGTGAGTATAAAACTGGTGGTAGTTTGTTTTCTTTCCGCTACAAGAAAAACTTCTCATGCTCATGTCTTTTTATGCATTCGCACACTCAGTATTGTCCACCACTTTTGTTTCCCCGTTTACAGAGGCCTTTGATCGAGAGTATCGACTAGCTTTTGAGGAGCTGAGCTCTGAGCAGCTGAAAGCTCTCTCACCCATTGACAGACCACCGTCCAACAGTGTGCAGTGGTGCCTCAAGTGCTTTGGATCTCCATTTATCTGACCTAGCCTAAGAGGCTATAAGGGGCTATTTCAAATTCCCCATCAGACTAAAGCTCAGACGTTTGGACGCATATGAATGGAGCCAGTAATCATGTTAAGAAGAACTGTTTGCACCGCTTGTGCAGTGTTTAGTAGAGATACAGCAGGTAGATATTTATTGGTATGAATCTTCAGATGTCTTCGGATAATGAAAGCTTGATCTGTGTGTGTCCAGGGACCTGTGGGATTGAAGTAAAGAACTGAAGAGAGTGGAAAATCTCTCAGTCCCTCAAACACTGCCTTGCGTCCTAACTTTCCCCTCCTACCTTAACCTGTGGATGGAGTCCAGTGGAAATGGAGATGTGTTCTCTTGAGATATCAGTGGTGATGGTCTTAAACGATGTGCACTTTCAAAAATGATTCTTTTGGGGAAAAAAAAAAATCTTTATCTGTCTCCATTTGTTTGTATATATTTTCTGTGAGGGGATATTCGAACTAGGCTACCTTTTTTCAGTCTGAGGAATCTTTGCCTAGATTTCTGTGGAGTCGGTCTTAATTGTCAAGCCTCTGTTGGTCTTCAGTGTCACAGTGCAAGGATGGAGGTGTGTGTGTGTGTGTGTTTGAGTTTGAGAGAGAGAGTGAGTGAGTGTATATATAACTCGATTCAGCGTACCTTAGCAAGACATACTGTGGCAGCAGACAATCACATTATTCCAGGAAGCTAAAGAAACGAATGTCTCGAACAAGGTTAGACGGTAAAGTACTGTTACTGACAGTTACAGTTTATACACCTTTGGACCTCGAACTGAAATTGAAATTTGCTTCAGTTGTGGGAAGAAAAATGAATTGCATTGGGAGGAGGCCGTTTAACTACTGAAATGAATGAATTCACCTTCAGGCAGACCTACTCGTCTTGAATAAAGTCATGATCGTTTTAAACAATGCTCATAATCCCTCCGTATGTACATAAACCATTTTCTTTCACAGAGGATGAAAACACGTGGTCGTCCCTAAGCGAGAATGTATAGCATCCCACAAATATCTCAATATTTTTAACAGTGTTTTTAATCAGCTTTTATGCTATTGCTGCATACAAATACTGAAGTCTTAAGTCCATTTTGCTATCACTCTGTTCAAGTGACTTCATGAGACGGACAATGTTGGTAAAACTCTGTTGAGAGCTGATCATTTAAGAAATCTCAGTAGTTCTTTTGCCTTGTTAGTTAGTCAAGGTAGGTTTTACTACTAATAAATTAACATTAGAGTGCAATCAGTCTGCCTTAATTTATTTATCATATCTTTTCACATCTCTCTTGCTTAATGATTTGCCAGCTGATGTGAATACAGCATTGATTTTCTTTGTAAAATAACCCAGATTAGTTTGGAGCGAGTATGAAATGATCGTGTGGATATGTGATTGGTTAAGAAATGGAATTATGCAGCAACATGTGTATGAAGAGGAACTGTTTAACACAATAACCACTGTTTCTCGTCACAGTATCTGTAAATCTGTGCCTTTTCCCCCCTCGATAGGATGAACACAGCAAACGCAGGTCAATGCGACTGTTGCCCTATTAGATCTCCCTAGTGAACCTGTTGTTAGTGGGGTTTTATTTTCTTTTGTTGTATTTAATTGATAGCAATATAAACATCCACCCTGAAGGTTTACTTGTTTGGGGGGGGCGGGGGGATACTGAAGCACGGAGTTTGTATTGGCAGAAAAACAGTGTATGGGAACTTTGCAGGGTGTGTGCTGAATGTACTCTTGAAAGTAGAATGGGGTAGTGAAGATCTTTAGGGACAGTTTCTACATCATGTTTACACATTTTCAATATAACAATCTGTTTTGTCGTCTAGTAATCCCAGTATTAGGGTGAAACATGAATGTGATTCATGTTCATTGACCACTCACTGATCCAAGGCTACACTGGAGTCTTTGTAATCCTGAATAATGAGTAAAAGAAAAGGAGAGACTGATTCAGGATCAGGCTTTATATGAAATTGACAGCATAGCTCAGTGTGTGTGCACATTAAAAGATGACATGAGTGTCAGTGGACCTTCCCCCGTCTTAAATGCAGAAAATAACATTCCAACTTTAAAAAAAAACCAATCTCGACATTGTGTTAACTGTAGTACGTCACAATGTGTATCATTTATGGGAATTCCAACCAACCTATTTATATAACAGACTTTATTTTGAGCAATTGTACTTTACACAACTGCTTTAGAAGTGCTTCATTTACTGCAGTTAATGTTTTAACACCTGGTAATTCCTATTTGTTTAGCCGTGTACAGTGTTTTTGGTTCTCTCCAGGCATGGCAACACTGATACTCTCCTGTTCAAAGCATGAAACCCTGCTATTGTCAGGACATTAATACTGATAGTAAGTGTCAGTCCTGGAACATAAGAAATCCAGGATAGAGGTTTAAATGACGAGGACAAGGACCTTCTGGGCATGGATCTGCTGAGCGGGAGAGTGCTGTGTAAGCCTGTTCATCTACCCTCTACTGTCCTGTGGAATGAGTGTGAATTTGTACATTCAGTTGTCCTGCAATAAATATGCTTTGTCCTGATTTTATGCTGCCTCATGTCATAATTTTCATCTTTGTTTGGCATTAATGTTTCAGATAAAGAACCTAAAACACTGAGAAAACGTCTGCAGAACTGAGCATAACAGTTCTTTAAATTTTCTATTTATTATTCTAACTAGTGAGCAACTGGATATCTGAGCAACTGGATATCTGAATTTTCCCCGAATAACATATCTATCTATCTATCTATCTATCTATCTATACAGCATTTAGAACATTTTTCCTGCCCAAGCTTTTGCCTTGGAGCTTACCTTGCTTGATGCAAAAATGCTACTGTTTCTGCATTGTTTTCTGTCTGAATATTTAACATCTCATTCTTGAAATATCTTTATTTTCATGCTATCTGAACATATCAGTAAAATTCCAGTCACCTGATGTACAAGAATTTGCTTTGTCTGAATTTCTCAAATAGCTATATTAGGAAGAAGAGATGAAGTGGGATGTAATGATGACTGATGAGGTCATGTTGGTTTCTTTTAAATTTTTGTTGTCTTGAGCAGTGTCATTTTTTTCATGGCGAAAAATATTTCAGTGATTTTGTTACAAGTTTCTGTCGCTTTCACTAAGTACACTATATGGACAAAAGTATTAGTACACCTGACCATTTCACCAACAGACATTAATGACCTTCCATTCAAATACATGGACTTTAATATGGTGTTGGTCCCCCTTTGCAGCTATAACAGCTTCCACTCTTCTTGGAAATCTTTCCTCGAGGTTTTGAAGTTTCTGTGAGAGTTTGTGTCCATTCTGTAGAGCATTTTTGAGGTCGGACACTGATGTTTGACAAGAAGGCCTGGCTCACAATCTCGGTTCTAGTTCATCCCAAGGATGGGGTTGAGGTCAGGGATCAAGTTCTTCCACATCCAATCATGTCTTTATGGGGTTTGCTTTGCTTTGAGACAAAGTTAGAGGCATAGCGTGGTAGCAGAAGTATTACATTTGCTTTTGACTGGAAGTAAGGAACCACCTGAATTCAATAATTAAGAGGTGTGTCAATACTTTTGTACATATAGTGTAATTTAAATGCTTTATCACCAATCAAAATGGAGTAAAATAAATGTAAATGCCCTCAAACCATGAACTTTCAGAAGGCCTCCAGCCAGACGTGGAAATAAAAAGCCGGACCTAAAAAAAAAGATAAACGAACAAATAAGTAAACCCAGGGTTATGACTAACTCTTCCTAGGAGTCTCAGGAATGTCTGTACAGTGCCTCAGTAAAACATGTTTTTCAGTCTTTCCTCATGACTAATGCTGCATTGACTGCCTATATGTTTTGCTCTGACGTGTTTCCTGGAAAATAGGAATTGTTCTGGGCAGAAGCACCTGCACTGAAATGTTTTTGGGTCAACTACGCTGGACTACTCTCTCATCCTTTTATTTAGACTTTGTAAGTCAACGCTTGTTAAAAACGTGCCGACAGCCCATGGACCAAATTCTTGACACAACATAGAACAAGACATTAGCTTTTGAGTGCAGTTTAGTGTGGAATCATTTTGACACTGCATTGACCTGTAGTAAAAGTCATAGTAATTGTTGATGTTTTATTTGTTCACTTTGAGTGCTGTACTGTGACATTGTCCAAACTGTCTTGCTAGAATACAGGCTCTTACTGTACTGTAGCTATTGTTAACTGCAAAAAATGTCTTGTCCAGTTGTATTGTTTCTCTTGTGTGTTATTTTCTTGCACTCTGTCCTGTCTGCACTTGTGTTCTTGTGGTGTTCTGTTTCTGTTCTTGTGTTTCACCATGGTCCTGGAGGCACATTGTTTGGTGTGAAAGTGATCGTTTTTGTCATATGTGAACACAACGCAGCACACAGTTTGAACAGCATAAAATTCTTCCTCTGCATTTAAACCCATTCACCAAGTGAAGCAGCGGGCAGCCAGGAACACAGTGCCCACGGAGCAGTGTGTGGGGACAGTATCTTGCTCAATGGTATTTCAGTGGTGCCACTAGCAGTCCTGGGATTTGAACTCACAACCTTTTGGCCCCTAACCACCAGCTAACCTGTGTACTGTGTGTAAATGGCGGAAAAGACAATTAAACCTACTTCATTTGGCTAGACTGAAGAAACAGACTTCGGGGCAGCTGGTTAGGGAATTGCCCCTGGGTCTGAATCGCAGGACTGCTAGTGGCACCACTGAGGTACCCTGGAGCAAGATACCGTCACTACACACTGCTTCCTGGTTGAATGGGTTAATTTCTGAGAAAGGTTTTCTAATTGTTAACACTGTGTGCTGTACTGTAGTGTGTTCATGCGTGACTTTAAAACTTTACCTCTCAGTGAATCATCTGGGAGTCGGTTCTTGGAATCACTTAAAGCGACTTGGTGAGTCTAGCTCGGACGGGGTGGGCAGTGCGCATGCGCGGATCACATGTTGCTGTGTTGTTGTTTGGACAGCCGATGAGAGTGGCTCTATACCGGACCACACTTCTGCTGGACGGCAGGATGACAAGAGCGGTTGAAGCGATAAATCGTCAGAAGCAGACACGATTCAGAAGCAGGTCGAGTCCGGTTGAGCTGTCAAAGCAAAACTCTTAGTCTTATCCACTCTCCTGTAGTGTGGACAGAGCTACTCTTCAATTGGACACGCAGGCGGCTGTGGAGGTGCCAGCTGTCTGACCCAACATGAATGTACTTTTCTGGAACCAGCTCCAGGCTGGGAGCTCGGAGGTGGACTGGTGTGAGGGGAATTATCTCATCTACCCCGGGATAGCGGAGTTTTATAACACGGTGCGTTTTCCTCGGCTCGGGCTTTGTTGTCTGAGTCTCTCTGTTGGATTAACCTGACTTTACTCTGGCTCTGCTTCATCACAGCATGACCTGCTTTAACGATCCTTCGGTTACTGGAGCTGGAAAACTTTCAGCCACTCACGCCTGCACGTTGGTTAAACGTCCAGGAGACGTGGGCTTGTGTGCCTGTGCGCCTGGGCTTTGTCTGGTTTTATTTATCCGTTTTAATCATGTCTCTTTCTCTTTTCAGATAAGCAACGTGCTGTTTTTCGTTCTGCCCCCCATCCTGATGTGTCTGTTCCGCCAGTACGCCACTCACTTCAACAGCGGGATCTACCTGATCTGGACTCTGCTGGTGGTGGTGGGTGAGTGTCAGGACTGGAGCTCTGAAGTCACCTAGCAGGAGGTTCATGATTTTCTGTGGGATTTAGAGCAGTAGAGGCTGTGAACTCGGTTCCTCGGTTCTCCACGCTGTAAAGTGTCTCAGCTGTGAGAATAGTGCATAAAGATGAGGCTGGAAGTTAAACGCAAATACACCTACTAAATAAATACATTTAAATAAAGTAATATACATTTTTGGGTATATATATATATATATATATATATCACTATAAAATCACTAGCCTTCTATGACCAAGATACAAAATAATATGAAAATAAGATTTAAAAAACAAACCTTGGTTTGGTTATTTGATCAATTCGACAAGAATTGACGGATTAAACCCAAATCTCCAGAATACCAACGTGGACACTAACAGGTTAACCAGTGTTGGTGTGTGAGGAAATGGGATGTCCAGTGTTGGAACACGTTGACAGAATGTACAGAACATTCGACTCCCACCTCACACTGGCCTCTTTCTTTTCACTGTATTTCTTTTTTCTTTTTTCATTCCCTGATGATGTTCCCACTCCATTTACTGTGCATGTTAAGACCACACAAATGATTTTTCTGTGTCCGCTGTGGAAAAAAAGCCTGTAAATCTTCAGCTGACCAAAACACCAGTAAGCCCACGTGTGAAAACAGTGACCTCTTCAGCATCTTTGATGAGGCTCTGTGGGGGAAACAAGGGAAGCTCTGTGTTGTTTCTGGCTTTCTGCAGCTTGAAAGGTGCCCTCTCATATCGGTGTCATTGTCACAGTTTGGGAGAACCTATCAGGCGGGATTTTATCAGCACGGCGTCAGTTGTTTTTCTAGCAGCTGTTGGCCTGACACCGGTTTGACAGTTTTTCCCATAATGGTTGCCTGTAGCTTATTGGCGCTGGGCGCCAGATGACAGCCATGCCCATAAAACACCAGCATGGTGACTGCATAGGAAATCAGCCAACTCAGCACAAATGTACCTCTGTGCACATGTTCTGTTGTGTAAAGGTGTACAACATTTAAAGGAATGTGTTGTCCATTACAGACCATTACAAGTCACTACAGGCCCCACAGTCCTATATTGTATTATCACATGACCCATGATTTTAAACTTATTGCTTGTGGCGTGCATAGATTTAAAGTTAAAAAAAAGATTTGTTTTGTTCAGTATTTCAACCTAATGGAATTGTAAAGAAGTCTCTGCTGTGTACTAATTTATTTTATTATTATTTTTTTTTTAATGCAGGGATTGGCTCTACTTATTTCCATGCTACCCTGAGTTTTTTGGGACAGATGCTGGATGAATTAGCAATACTGTGGGTGCTTATGTGTGCCATTGGGATGTGGTTCCCCAAGAGATACCTGCCCAGGATGTTCCGCAGAGACAGGTGAGAATGTTACACAGCCTCTGTACACGAACAAAGATTCATTTTCATATAACAATGTAAAATGTCAGACATACGCTTTAAAGCCTTTGTGTAAAGCTATATTATATTAGTGCCTCTCTGGGATATATATATATATATATATTTTTTTTTTTTTAACATCTCTGTGTGTCTCTTTATCCACCAGGTCCAGGTTTAAATTGGTCGTAGGCATTCTCTCAGGGATCACCACCGTTCTTGCCTTCATAAAGCCGGCCATCAACTCAATCTCTCTAATGACTCTGGGAATCCCGTGCACAGCTCTTCTCATCACAGAGCTTAAGAGGTCAGTGCTACAGCACACATCCAGGCTCCTGCTTTAAACCCCCAGAGCTCTCCAGTCTGTTTCAGTTTGCGTTTATGGCTTCAGTGTTCTCTGTCATGAGCTGGCGTATACAAGAGTCAGACTCAAAGACATCAGATTAAGAAGAATTAGATTTGGTAAAGCTCTAATGTTTAATTCTTCTTTCATTTGCATTGTTTTTTTTTGTAGAAAGATAATGATAAGTCTTAAAAATGTTTTTCCTTCAATTAAAGGGTTATTTTTGTAGCTACAGATCTCTTATAGCAGTCAACACATGTTTTCATGTTTTTAGATTATATGAACATTACAGCAGCTATTTACACACTATTCATGACGAAAGGACCCCTAGAACTTGGATTGAACATTAAAAAGGTTTTTAAGAGAAGTCGTTTCTGTGTGTAGTGTCTATCTGCATGCTGTTAACTGGCAGCCCTCTATAGATTTACAGGTCTGTAATTTGGCAGATGCCCTTATCCAGAGTAACTTACAATCATTAGTTACAGGGACAGACCCCTGGGAGCAAGTGAGGGTTAAGTGTTGCTCAAGGACACAATGGTAGGAAGTGGGGGTTTGAACCAGAAACTTTGTGGTCGGGTTCATCGGGTTCACAGGCAAGTTTTTACCCTCTAGGCTACCACAACCCAAGTAACTCTCCTTTAAACATCTCATGAACAAGACTGCAAGACCCCTCGTGTAGTTCTGGTCTATCAAACGCTTCTAGGACTGTGTTAAAACAGTACTGAAGATTCAGAGAATTTTTATATGTTCATTATGTCCATACTCGGCTCTTAAAGGGCATTTGGTTCATGCTAGTTTGACTTGTTTTGTATCTGCCTGAAGTGTTCAGATAGCAGTCAGTCCAGTTTTTTAAATTTTCATTTGTTGGAGTTGGCCCCGTCGCCAACTCTCTGTACATAATGTGGTGATGTGTGTTTAACAAAACAGGAAAAGTCGTCATCAGCATGTGAACATTAGAGTCTGCGTTTTTGCTCTGAGGCCTGTGCAGAGGTCACATACGTACATGGTGAGAAGTGTGTGAGAAGTCATGTTACGCTTTCATGGTGGTGCTCATGGTTTTATGTTTTTGTAGTGTTGCACTTCCGTGTAAAACCTATTATGGTGTATTTTGAGTCTTATTAAGTCTTATTAGTTCATCTTTCCCCAAATTCTTAATCTTTAAGGTTTAAATTCATGGTTCAGCCCAGTTTCATATACATGTTTTTTAATCTGATAAATGAATCTCCTTTAAATCTGCTTCCAGATTTTTTGTGTGTACACACATACATGCACCTTCTCATTCAGCGATTTCCTTCGTTTTTATTATTGTACATTAATATTGAAAACATCACCTATTTCTCAGTTGACAGATTTGCACACTCTTGGCATTTTTTCAAGCAGAATCATGAGGTTTCGACCTGGAATGGTATTTAGTTAACAGGTGTTCTTGGTCAATAGTTCTTCAGTGGAATTTCTTGCCTTCCTAATGTGTTTGGGACATCAGAATTTGTTGGTAGGGTTGGTACACAGTTAGTGATCCTATTCATTTACGGCATTTAGCAGACGCTTTTATCCAAAGCAACTTCCATTCCCTTAACTACAGGGGACAGTCTCCCTGGAGCAACTTAGGGTTAAGGGTCTTGCCCAGGGACCCAGTGGTGGTTCTGATCCGGCTCTTGGTCCGGAGTCAAGTATCCTACCCACTGAGCTACCTCCACCCTATTCCATGATGGTTCTACACCACATTATGCTAAGAACCACTTAACTAAGTAAAAAGAAACAACAGTCCATCATCACCTTATTACAAAACATATTCTGGTTTGTTTAACTGTTTTTTTTGTTTATTCCAAGTGTTCCATCGTTTTGTTTGTTTTCAGTATTAATCTACAATGGAGAAAATTAAAAAAAAACAATAAATCAGAAGGTGTGTCCAAACTTTTGAATGGTAGTGTATATACATATAGCAGGAAACATATTTATTGAGTCATAGGTCTTATGAAAATGACATAAACCAAGGTCTGAGCTATGTTTTGAGCTTTTTGGGCACCAGTTAGTAATGTTTGCATGTACATTAATTGCATTTATCTATAAACTATTCTTCATCCGATTTTGTACATATTGCCTTTATTGTTGGATGTACTGTAAGGGAGTGTATTTGCACCCAGAACATATTTTCAATTTGTTTCATTACAGTAACAACAAAAATGAACTGATCACAAATTAAATCTATTATTATTTTTTACACATCAGCATTTTATATGGCAGCATTGAGAGATTGTGGTGTTAAATAAAGAGAATATTAAAGACTAAATGGCAGAAATAGTGTTTTTGACCTCTCTACTTTACATTACATTTTCATGTTTGTCCTGTTTTTATGCTTCCATGGTTTATTGCCTGGGCGTCACACCCTCGCTGGTGAAGTTTTCATTGGCTCTCGTACTTTTAGTTCCTTCCTATGTCATTTTCCTGTTCTCTCAGTGCCGGGACATTTGGCAGGCCTTAAGGTCTGTGTTCCATTATTGTTAACATCGTGTTTCAGGATTGAGCCTCAGCTGATAGTAGAGGCCACTCTGGCGCCACCAGTCTTCCTAAAGGAATTTAAGGAATTCCGATAGAGGTCACGTACCGGGATGTCGCAAGACACAGAGTGGAATTCAACCAGAGCTTCCAAATCGAATTCCTAGAACCCTTAAAGCCCGGACTACGTAAATAAATGTGTGGGTGTGATCAATGGGAATTTGTTACACATGCAACAGGAGAGTGAATATTGCGGGAAAAAACAAAAGCATTGGCGAGACATGGAATGTGAAGTTGAAGGCATTACAAAACCGGAGAAAACAAAAATGTAACAACAACAAACAGTCTCTTTATTCCCTGCAAACAATTTGCATTTCCTTTCAGATATTTCAAGAAATATTTGTTGATTTTTTTTTTTCAAGAAGGTTGGTGGCAGTGTGAGTGGAAATATTTTAAAGAACAGGGTGATGAATGTGGTTATAAATTGATTTAGTTAAGATGTCTGAGTCTGTGGAGCCAGTTAACTGATGTGATTAATCTTGTAGGTGGTGATGAGTGTAAGCAGACTTGCTGTGTGTTTAAAATCACACATGCATTTTTAGCCGCGGTCATTCTTATCGAATCAGCATATTTCCATTAGCTGTGAGATACAGTTACACACCACCCGAGGCTTTAAACAGTGCTGACAGAATGTTCCACCTCCAGACTGACTCTGCACAGCTCACACTTCTGCTTCCAGCTTTCAGATCCGAGCCACAGTGCAAAACGCTTACATCTAAAGAACAAGATCGGCTTCCTCTTTCTCCCCTTTCCTTTTTTGTTTTTCTCACCTGTTTTTCTTTCACTCTTGCTTTCTGTCTGTCTCTTCTCAGTCTTCCTTTCTCTTTCGCTCTGTCACTTTCCTTTTTTCTTTCTCTTCTTAATCTTTCTGACACTCACTTTCTCTCTCTTGTTCTCTAACTTTCTTTCTTTCTCTCTCTTTTTTTCTTCTATTTCCTTCTCTTTCTCATAATCTTTTTGACTCAGCCCTCTCTTTCTCCCTCCCTGTCTCGCTCTCACTGTGTTTTATTTGAACGATCTCTGTTGTCTAAGTGTAATTAATATCACTCTATAAACCTCATTGTCCCTCATTTTGGTTTGCCATTCATGTTTTCTGTGAAAAGTGATTGTGCAACACCAAGTCTGTTAAATGACAAACATCGACTCAGTAACAAGCACACACTGTCAGCTAGATTAGGAAAACAACTGGCACTGACGCACATGTTATGTCACTGCCATTTAACCTAATCTGAAATATGAGACATGGAAATTTAGTGCCGTCAGTTCAGGAGCTCTGTGTGTGTGTCTCCCATGACAGGAATACAGAAAACTGTAGCAGTGAGTACATTTTACTGCTGCATGCCTTTTTTTAAACTTAGATTTTTAGATGACCTTTTGCTTTTTGAGGTATTGTTTAGGTTTAGGTGTAGCAGAGAGAAGGAGGGAAATACACTCACAGACTCAGGCTTTCAAATATAAAGTCATCTTCTTTCCCTGATAAAGTTTTTTTTCCCCATCCGTGGCAGGCAATCAGCGTTAATGCTTTTATTATAGCACTCTTCATTTTAGTGCTTCATACAGAAAGGTAAACAGAACATTAGAAATGCTTGACTGTGTTTAATTTAAAACACACATTTAACATACATGCTCAATTTTCTCTGTCAAATATTCCGATATATAAGTAGTAAAAGCTGCTTGTTTACCAGATGCGTGTGTGTGTGTGTGTGTTTGTGTATTTCGACAGGTGTGAAAACCTGCGTGTCTTTAAGCTGGGGCTGCTGGCTGGCCTGTGGTGGACGCTGGCACTGATGTGCTGGATCAGTGACCGGATTTTCTGTGAGATGTGGTCCTCTGTCAACTTCCCTTACCTACACTGCGCCTGGTGAGTGCACTTCTGCATCCACTCAGCCACTTAAGTGGATGTTGAAATTACACAGAGAGCCCAAGTAACACACTTGGTAATCATTTGTAGTATCTACACTTGCCCGTTTCCATGGAGTGCACTTAACAGTTCACTAGCAACAGAGAAAGCCATTATTCAGGCCAGTTGGTGATTCCCAGTGGTGACAAATGAATGCTGAATATACAAAGTTTCTTTTTCTCCCAAAATATGTCTTGTTTTTAAATAGCAGGTATTTAATGTACTTCGATGAGGGTAGTCAGTTCTGATGCTGGGGGTGCTGCAGTCATGCATAGTGCGGTGTTTTGCACTCTCTAACATACCTACTAATCCTGGTAACTCCCGCCTTTTTTTCTACATCATAGACTGTTTAGATACATTTAACTGGACCATCTACAGAATTTGTCATTCACCACCAACACCGTATTTAAGTTTTTTCCATGTATAGGATGAATAAAACTTTTTTTTACACAAAAGTATCTAAAATATAATTAGGACGGGAGGCAAAACTGTTATGTATCACTATATTTCTAGGTCTATAAAATCTGTTTAATGGGACCAGATTTGTTTGTGTTTGTGTTACCAGCGTGTTGTCACTTATTAACCAAGTGCCCACTGGCTTCTGGCTTCAAGTCACTGAGTTTTCCATTCATTGAGATTATAAGGAAAATAAAGGATTGCATTCATTGACTGCATGGGGATGAACTTTTTGCTAAAATTTGAGTCAAATGTGTGTGAATGCACTAAACCACCCTGGCCCTCCAGGAACAGAGGTGGATGTCCCTGACTTACAAATTCTCTGATTTACGTGATTTCAATATTATTTGGATCTGTAGGCACATTTTGATCTGCCTGGCCTCCTACCTTGGCTGTGTGTGCTTCGCCTACTTCGATGCAGCTTCAGAGGCTCCAGAGCAGGGTCCGGTGGTCAAATTCTGGCCCAGTGAGAAGTGGGCCTTCATTGGGGTACCGTACGTCACCCTACTGTGTGTCCACCGGAAACCTTCCATCAAAGTCACATGACCGACCAGTGCTACCTGAAGTACGAGGCTCTTAATGCACTTTTTACCAGACATTCCAAGGCTGAGCACACAAGCATTTTTGTCAGTATTAATAATGAACTTTCTGCACCTCATCATTTTTTATGAAAGGATTCAGCAGCAAAATGAATAGTGTTTGATGGCACAAAACCGGCGCACAGCCGTTATTTAAACGTGGTCTTTGGGATTCATAAGTTTGTAGGTCCCTCAAACTATAAAGTTTTTATACACCATCAGAGCACCTGATTTATTTCTGCATTGCTACATGTGGACACTGGATTTCAACAAGTACAGTACTGTGCAGAAGTGAAGAAACTTCTTTAAACCTGTTTATCCATGCAGCAAATCTTTCGAAAACCTACACATACACATTCAGTTTTAAACAAAATGTTTGGTTTTAAAAAGCTATTTGTATGTTCATTAGCAGTTCACAGTTAGATGAGCACAGGTGTGGGTCCTGACTGCTCAGTACGCTTCATTCATTGCATAGATCTGATGACTGACTAAAGGTACTGGATTATAACAGTTAATACTGGGCTTCCTCCAAAGAAGGTTTAAAATGATTAACACATTCACCCAAAATCACAATTTATTTGTTTTTGTTCTAATGTTATTTTTCCACAAATAAAATGCTTACTGCCCAGATAAATTACTTTACATATGATATTCTCAGATTCCCACCATACTGTTCACTACTTTGGAAAAGCACAAAGAATCAAATTATTGTTTTTTTTGTTTTTAATAAGCACAAAAGCGCTCTATGTATGTGAGCTTGGTTCACTTTTATATTGAGTCTTTTGAAGAAAATGTGTTAAAAATGAATTGATCCACACTTGTTTATTGGTTAAAGATGTACAGTATTTCCCCAAAAAACATGTACTAAATAAAATTGTAACACTTTACTGATGGGCAGCATTCATAAGGCTACATGACACACAAACTTTTCACCAATACAGACCGACATTCTGCATTTCAACTGCCGTCTTTCGTAATGAGGGCTGTTTTTTCCCTCAGTTTTGACATTTCACCTCAAGTTATGTCAACTCGTATATGTTGGAATAAGCCTTTATAAATGACAGTAGGTTTATGTCCGTTGTTACATAAACCTAATAGATGGAGGTGTTATTGAGTCTTATGTAGGTGTTGGGCGTGTTAGGAATGCCGCCCAACAAAGTGTCCAAAGAAAATCTTAAGTGATTATAATCTTTAAACATATATTTCTGGGCAATGATTGTTGTTTCAAACTTAATATTACTAATACCTTTCCAATGAAATATCTTTACTATTAACACACTGGTGTAGTTTCAAAGGAGTCCATGGGCTGAGGTCAGATACATGAACGTCTTTTATGTTTATCATTGGACAGGACTAATATATATTAATACAAATGATAGTTATAAGGGATTATTGTGAGGCATTTTGTGCTACTAGTGAAGTGTATTGCAGATTGCTGACGGATGTATTTAAGCTTCTGCTTCTGCTTATAAATGACTGCATGGAAGTTGTTAGCTGAACTGCATTTTGGAATGTTCTGAGAATGTTTTACTAATGTTTGCCAGTCGGTTGTGTTTCTTCTTCATGTGCCCCCTGGGAGGGGGTCCAGGACAGATTTCTTGCTGAAAGATTTGTTTGAGGCTCTAAAATATATATATAACTGTCGAATTCTCTCCTTCTGGTTGTTATTTGAGGAGAACGAAGGCTTAATGGAAATCATTATAGTGTGTAAATGATGTCATCCTCAACACGTTCAGTCACCCTTGCAGGGTTTTGCTGTTATTCTTGCAAGTTGAAAGTGCCACAAAATTGCATCAGTGTTAATGAGACTGAATCAGTTCAGTTTCAGCAATGAAATGTACATTTCTTTTTGTACATCTACTACTAAACTTCTTCTTTTGTGAAGGAGAAAAATTGTGAAGATTTAGAAACCGTGCTTTAAGGCTGCACAGTACGAGCCATGAGGGGCTTCTGCTCTTTGCCACTCAGAGTTTACAGGGACCAAGTATACACGGACTATTTTTTCCTGTTTGTAACTAATCCTTTTGTAAGTATGGCAATTGGAACAAAAGCAATTTAATAACTGTATTTTTGCATTTTAATTTATGTAATAAAAATGTTCCATATGATCACTTCCATGATTGTCTTCTTGCTGTCAGTGTTCACAATGGATATCTGTTATCAGAGTTAAAAACAAAGGAAATTGCTTATGTAACGAATAATAGTGATTAGACCAGAAGCGGTTTCTGTAAATTCACTCTACACACTTAAATTTTGTTAAAAGGTTATTGTATGCAACTATGCCATAGTAGGATCACTTTTGCTTTGTTAAAAATCCCTTCAATAAAGTGATTAAGAACTATTTATCCAAAGTATATATGCACCCCTGAACTGTTTGTTCACATGTGAAAGTTCAGTTTTAATGAAACCAATTGAAGTTCATTAGAACTGTACATCCAGACCAAAAACTTTTCAAAAGCCTTTACAACTTCAGTAGTCTTTGTCAAAATGGAGCTTGTTGCAGATCCACATGTTGGAATGTCCAATTTATTGTTTAGCTTTCTGTGGGACAGTCTGTTCTTGGATATTGGTCAGTAACCTCCTGAGAGTCCATAGGCCTCAGTGGACACACTGACCCCTTCACTGCTCTCAGCTGATGGTCCTGTGGGACAGTGTAAGCACATCCAAGGACAGAAAGCATCCTGAAACAAACCCAAAGTCTCAATTCATGTAAACAAAACTGTTTATTGACACAAAATGTAAAAGTTAGAAAGTCTACTTGTTTGTGTACAATGTAAAAGTTCGACTAAACGGTCATTCAGAGTGGTTTGGTGTGAAATGCTTTTCAGCTTTTTTTTGCATTCGGATCACTTTCATGCTATAACTTTGTGTGAGGGAGCTTTTAAAAGACCACCAACTAGTAAGTGACACTAGTAAGTGTCTCTAATATGGAAACATTTCACACTAAGCCACTCACATTATTGAATTACTATTTAATAATGGAGAAATGACACATGGACTCTATGGAACAATCTGTTTTCCATTTTTACACAAGTAACAGTATTCAATAAATAAAATGCACAAAAATGACAGTACAATGTAAAAACATCAATTATACAATCAACAGTCAGTGCTTTTTGTAGTGCGGTAACATCAATGTGAAAATTGTAATACAAATACACCACAGAAAGATATATATAGATACATATATAAACAATAACCTTAACCTATTGAGTAAAAACAGTAAATGGAGAAATAGCACCAGTGGCATGGTAAAATGTTTAGGATTCCTCCGGTTGAGCTGCCCTCTGAAGTCGGTCCCAAACCCTGGCTCTGTGCTGGGGTGTTAGACATGGACTGAGCACCTCTCCAGTTCGTTCCACTCTTCTTCTGAAGCGCTCTCTGTCTCTGGCCATCTCTAACCAGCACGATCCGTCTCGTGCTGCCTGGCTAGCAAAGCCCCAAGCCACCAGGTAGTGCACGGTCACCTCTTCCCTGAAGGATACCTGAAAATACAACTCTTAGGTCAGGAACCTAATTCAGATGTTAAGATTTTATCATCAGGTTACAACCAGCCCAAAGTGCATAAGAGGGTTAAAAAAAGCCAAATTAAAATTGCCTATGTCCTACAGCCTTTTATTTCCCCTCATGAAGTGGACATGATTTATGTTGTTTTATGTGCCCTGCACTAGGCCTTTTTTCAAAATGCTGTTATAAGACCTTCACAATATGCTAAACAAAGGTAGAACAAAATCAATTTTCCAATATAGTTTCCCTTTAAACCAATTAAATGATACGTGCCATGTCATACAACAGGAGTAATATGAAAGTCTTGTTATCGGGTGAGACATAAGGGCGTTGTCAATGAACGAAGCTATCAGACATTATGCATGACAACAAGCCTCATGACTGCTAGTCAAGATAACTGTGTTCAATAGTCCTTCCTCATGACTTGCACAGCATTGCATCAGTAGTATTCCCAAACGGGTCTAATTTAAGAAAAAATCCTGGTGGCCAGCTCACTGGAGACTGTCCATACTACAATTTTCAGTACATTTAAAGTCTTCTAGTGAAAACTAAAGACTGAAGTTAATGTAAACATTAATTGAGCATAGGTAATATATTTAAACGCACAGGTCAAAATCAAAATTCTAGCCATTAACACTATGACATGAACTGAGGTTTCAGTAGAATATCTACCTTCTTTGTTCCTTCCTTTTTGTTCTTCTCAGGTCTGTGTTTTGGCTCTGAAGATACGGATTTCTTAAGCTCAGGGACTGGGGTTGCCGAAGTTGGACATTTGTCTGTGGTGTCTGTAGACTTTGCTTTGACTCCAGAGCAACAGAAGTAGAGTGGATTGTAGGGATCACTGCTGTTGAAGAAAGACTCCCATAACTCAGTGCTCTCTGAGGATGCTTCAGAAACGCCATCATCATCTGACCATTCTGAATCCTCTTCATCTTGTAGAGACTGTTCTTTCTTATCTTCTTCTTCTTCATCGTCTTCATCGTCATCATCATCACCACCACCATAGTCGTCATCATCATCCTCTATTGCTTCCTCCTCCTCCTCTTCAAACTCCCATTCTAGCCAGTCTGAAAGCACAACTTCATCTCCTTCAGCCATGAGCCTGTCAGTCTTTGTGGTAGGATCTTCTTCCATGTTCCTGGCCTCCCACCCAGGACTCTCCTGGGCCTCCAAGCCCACACTCTTCGTCTTTGAGTCACCCATCATGGTCATGGTTTCTCCCACACACATCAAGAAAACTTTGGAGTTCAGAAGCTCCCTCACACTCATACAGCAATGGATGACTTTACTGATGACTTCCCAAACATGAAGTCCAATTTTCTCTAATATGGTAAGGACAGACATTCCAGTGTATGGACTGAGTGGCAGATGTTCGTTTGTCCTTGTCATGTTGTCGGAAAACACAAGTTTCTTCACAGATGGAATGTACAGGGCTGCCTGTGCTAGGCACCAATAATACAATGGATTATGAAAATTTGTGGTGAATCGTGCCATAGCAATCACGACCACTCTGTAAGAACAAAGGAACAGAAAAATCATTATAAACATGAACAACAACTGTCAGAATAAACATGTCTTTTCTGTCTATGTAGTTATTTTACTAGCCTGTGTAGAGCTGCATCCGGTCAGCCCCAGTTCTGGTCAGACCAGTCATTGTTTACGTCTGACTCACAAATGCCGTTACCCTGACAACCTCCCAGATACTAAAGTAGGAACTGGACAAACTTTTCTAAAATGTATATAAATGAACGAACGGATGAATATTGGAATGAATATCCGAATATACATTTAAGAAAGATTCCCATTATATATACTTATCGACCAGACACACGGTCGCTGCTTACTTATGTCATTCACAACTCAAGGATGTCTCAGTTGAGAACGATTTCAAACCAAACGTTAAGCCGGTCCAACAAAAGAGTACACCGTGTTTATTAGCCCCCACTTTGGTCTAGACAGTGGTGTTTTGTGTTCTGTTGTGAACTTGAAAAAAGGCTCGTACCGTGTGAATCAGCCGGTGGCCTGGCAGTCACTCCAGCGGAGATCTCTGGCTGCGAAGTTAAACTCGCTGATGTTCTCCACCACAGTCGTCGTGCTCCGTAAGAGAAGAGGTTCCATCTCGACAAGGTAGTAAGTTCTCGCTCCGTTTTTGAACATCTCGCGCTCGGGGTCTTATTTCACTCGCTTCATTCTCTCAATCCGTAAATAGAAATGACTCTTTGACTGACAAGGGTGGGTTATATACCGAGTGTTAGCGTCACGCGCAGGGGGTGCGGTTTACTGTACGTCTCCAATGGCAACCCCGAGAAATCACGTAGTTGTGCGTGCTTTCGTGACGCTTCCAGAAACTCCCCCAGCGCGCGCGGTTGGGCTGCTGTTGCATCAGAGCCTTATAAGGAGAGTGAAACCAGAACAACAACAACAGTCTTACTGGGAGCTTTGGAGGAAATTCCGAGGATTTTAGACCATTCAAAACAGCCTAAGATAAGATAAGATAACATAAGACAATCCTTTATTAGTCCAGAAGGTGGGAAATTTGCATTGTTACAGCGATGAACAGAACAAAAGAAGACAGTAGAATACAATGAATGCTAAACAACACAACAGTATAATATAAATAGTACAATAAGCATATATATATGTGTGTGTGTGTGTGTGTGTGTGTGTGTGTGTGTGTGTACATGTGTGTGTGTACATGTATGTGTGTGTATATATAATGTGTGTGTGTGTGTGTGTGTGTGTATATATATATATATATAATGCTCCAGAAATGCACATGCACATTGCACACATTGCAACTCATAAATGAAGCTCATTAGTGTAGAAGAGGAAAATCACTGCCAGTTTGTATAAGTGGTCTGAAATATTCTTTGCCCAGTAAAAATGAGATAAACCTTCAATAAAAACAGATGCCATGCGTTTGCTTTGTTCACTAGGCCACTGACAGTGACTTAAAGGGGAATATAACTAATCCAAATTTACATTGCCTGACCGCATACATGCTCTGCAGAATGAATGGGCACTCCTGTGGAAAGACTCCCAAGAAACCGTTATAGCTGCAAAGGGAGCACCAACTCCATATTAAAGGCTATACTTTTGTCCAAACAGTGTATTTGCATATAATTGCCCAATCAGCCACCAGCAGTTTAGTTCTAAGGAGAGTTTCATCTTTGCTTTTTGAAAGGAGCACAAGACAAGGCAACCTATAGGAACAGAGGACATTTACACAGGCCAGTCCAGTCACAGTAACAAAATCACTCAGTTCAGTTGTAGGAGATAAAGAAAGTTTGTACAAACTAACTTAAGTAACTTTCAAGAACATTACTTTTTATCACTTTTCATTATAGTGGCCAATACGACTTCCAGTAGCTTTTTTACTAAATTTAGCATACATGTTTTGTTGTTCTATTAGGCAACAGTGTTACAATAATTAATGCTTTTGTATTTTTGTACAACCTCTGGCCCAAAATGTCTGGTGGGTGAATAATTTTTTTAAAGCTTGTCTTTTCTAAATAAAATTCAAACCAACTTAAGTGTGCATCTTGAAGGATAATTATAATACAGTTGTCACTGTCATTAGAAAGCATGTTTCCGTAGTTTACAAAAGAAAACTTAACTCTCAACTTCAGCGAAAGCGTATATAAAAAGCAATGCAGTAACAAAAGGTGTCCTTTAAAAACATGATATGGACAGGCATGTAAAATGATGTTGAGGTTTATCTAAATTGTACAAAATTTCATTCAAACAAACAAACAAACAAATAAAGACATAGAGTGAAAACCGAAGGCACCAGTCTGCTATTGGCCTACAGAGGGTGAGGGAAGGGGTTAACAGGCAATGTGATTATCCAGATCTTGTGATCCTGACTCCAGCCATGAAAGAAGGCCTTTATGGGTTTAGAGCAGACCTTCACAGCACACACATTCAGAGAGAGTCTCAACACACAGCCCACAAACCCAGCTAGCACTGGTGAGTATGATTTCATGCATATTTTTTATCCAATGCTTATATACAGTATATAAACTAGGTGCTTTGCTTCATTGATGTAAATGAATGTAACTGTATGTAAATGTATAGATATCATATTTGGCCACAGAGTACTAACTTTCAAATGACTCTTTTTTTATGACACCTGGCTCAGTTTCCCAGATAAGTGTTAAGCCTAGACTTACATAGCTTGCATATGTTCAATAAAAGAAGCTCAGTTAAGAAATAGGCTTAATCCTTGTTTGGGAACTTGTCTCTTGGTGTTCTTATTATAGAAAGTCTTATGCATATCATTTAATTTTCGGACTATTCCTCTTGGTGAAAGAAAATTATACAATGGATTGAAAACAGAAAGTTTGCTGCTGTTTATTAGTACCTGAAAGATATGGGATTGATTCAAAGGGCTGTTTTGCAAGTTATAGACCCAAATAAGATGGATATCAGTCAGAATACGCTCATAACGGTCCCTTTCCTGTGGTCCATGATGACCATAGTTTTATTTCCATCCATGGACAGTATTTAAATAATGCTAACCTTCTTTACAAATGAGTCTCTGTATGCATGTTTATACGGCATTCGTGCAATTTCATATGCATGCATAATGCATTGAGATGAATAGCTTACAGTATATAAATGTAATTTAGAGGACGTATATGCATATCAAAACCTCTGCCCAGTGTTTTGCAGCACTTCACTGGTTCTCTACTTTGTTAAAATCTCCTTCGTTATAAAAAACTACAGACTATACGTTTTGTTGTAGTCTGGTCAGGTGGTGGTCAATATGTGTCCTGATGCCTTGGTGGTGGGGAGCTGACCACATGGAGGAGTGTGAGAGCAGTGTAGTTGAGGAAGGGCCCCTGGCCCCAGGGAGCCCCACCACAGAATTGGGCCTGAAGAGGGTCTCCTTCGCTTACCAGGGCCTTCTGGAGATCCCATATGACACTATCCTGGAACAGCGGGACACTCTGGAGGTTCTGGATCTCAGCTACAACCTGCTGGATGAGTATCCTTTAAACCACACGTTTTTTCTTGAAGCACAAGAAATGCCTCATATAGTATCAGACCACAGTTAGTAATGGGAAAACTGACTGGCCTTGTTTTTTGTGTAATTTTCATGTGGGATTCAACTCATTTTTGTTCTGGAGTCTATAAAGTCCTTGCAATGAGCATTTCAACATGTGTGTATGACAGAAAAAAAGGAAAAACAAAGAGCAGATTAGACATGAACATACACCCACAGTCTATGTTCAAGAATGTTCTTCTGGTTTGTTTTACTGTGTCATCATATCACATGCTTTCATGGCAGCTTCTGTCCTTGTAAAATGCCTTTATCAGTGAGTGGTTTTCCTTAACTCAGCTGTTAACGGAGCCCAGCACTTCTGGTAGAGCTGGAGAAGCTGAGCACCCTTATCCTGGACTGCAACAACTACAGCGCTCATGTCAAATTCCCGTACATGCCCAGCCTCACCACCCTGTGGATCAACAAGAACAAGATCAGCAACCTGCCCATCATAGTGGAGGAGATACGCTGCAAGTTCCCCAATATCAAGTAGGTCATGGATCAGTAACAGAGGAAGATTCTCCCTGGGTGGAAGATGTTGCTCCTCACAACAGTCTTTTCGTTCACTGATCAAAAATAAATCAGCTTCTTATTTGGAAATTATTGAAATTTGACTTTTTTCCCTAAATCCCTCCCCCATAGGAGATGGAAGGAGCAAAAGGAAAAAATCAACTTAAACCAGATGCTCTTCTCTTTTTGTAGGCTGCTCAGTTCTATTGTAACTTTGAACTTAGAACTGTCTGACCTTGGTATCAAGTACTTGAATTTGATAACTAAGACACATTTCAGATGCACAACAGATGTACAAACAGTTCATTTATAAGCCAATCAAGTTTTCTATTGGATCTTATGGTTTATTTCCAGATCTGACCATTTGAGATCAGCACAGTGAGAGAAAAAAAGCATTTTAAGTCAAAGACAAAGTCACAGTCAAAGTCAACTTTATTGTCATCTCTGCTATATACTGTACAGGTACATAGAGAGACGACTGACTGGCTGTGTTCAAGAATGTTCTTCTGGTTTGTTTTACTGTGTCATCATATCACATGCTTTCATGGCAGCTTCTGTCCTTGTAAAATGCCTTTATCAGTGAGTGGTTTTCCTTAACTCAGCTGTTAACGGAGCCCAGCACTATAGGAATCAATAATAGGAATCAGACTGATATTGTAGGAAAGCTTGTTCTTAGGAGCTGAATTTAAGACGTATTCTATATAGACAAAAGTATTTTCAGGGTTTAGGCTAGGCTGCTTATCTCCAGTGAATAGCAATCTTAATGCGGTTTGAGGAAGGCCCTTTTCTATTCCAGCATGGCTGTGCACAAAGCAAGGTTCATAAATCATGGTTGGATTATTTCGGTGTTGAAGAACTTGACTGGGCCACTCAGAGCCCTGACCTCAACCCCATCCAACACCTTTAGGATGAACTGGTTTGGAGATTGTTAGCCAGGCCTTCTCGTCCAACATCAGTGTCTGACCTCATAAATGCTCTATAGAATGAATGGGCACAAATTCCCACAGACACTCCAAAACCTGGTGGAAAGCTTTTCAAGAAGAGTGGAAGCTGTTGTTCCTGCGAAGGTGGACAAACTCCGTAGTAAAGTCTATGTTTATAAATGCAATGTCATTAAAGTCCCTGTTGTTTTAATTATCAATGTTTGCATATATTTGTCCATATGGTGTATGAGAAAATAGCCTGGATAAAGAAGTGATCTTATTTTTAACGTTCCTTTCCTCTGGGTCATAGTTTATGTCCATGGCTGTTTTCCCCTGTGATCCTAACATGTGCTGCTGTTGTCTTGTCTACAGGATGCTCAGTATGATGAACAATGAAGCAGCACCCAGTTATTTTAATGGAGGGAGTCTGACCCAGTATATTGACTACAGGTAAATAAAATGACAACCAAAGCTCCTACACAATTGCCTTTATCCACATTGTCACAGTTTAGTCACAATATTAGTAACATAAATACACATAATATTCTTATAGAGCAACTCTGTCCCCCAAACCACACACGCGCCTTCTGGTGGTCAAGTTGTGCAAACGCAGAACACTCTAATGGACAAAAGTATTGGGACGCCTGCCCATTACAGCAACTGTGAATTTAATAATACTGTATTCAAACACATAGATTTTAATATGTTTTTGGAGTGTTTTCTGAGGGAACCTGTGCCTGTTTATTCTGTAGAGAATTTATGAGCCACTGACCTTGGCCTGAATGTGTGTAGGCTACAAAGTAGCTAAAACTGCTCTTTTAAAAAAGAATCTAGAAATGTCCAGATTTCAGGATTCAGTTTCCTTTTTTTTGCAGTTCATTCCTTGGTATATGTGTTAATGAAACGTAAATTCATTGAGAGTTCAGTTCACCCTGACTGCCCTTTCCAGGCAGTATGTTATCAGTCAGATTCCCAGCCTGGAGATCCTTGATGACACAGAGGTGCAGGAGAAAGAGCGAGCGCTGGCCAGGAAGACCTACAGGATGCAGAGGATTAGGGAGGGCAGCAAGAAGAGGAAGGATCACTGATGGCCAACTGTTTCATCACTGATGGCCATAATCGTTTCATCAGACCTTGTCGGGCCTCTTGCCAAGCCAGCTGTGCACTGTGCTCTAAATCTCAGAACAATCTGACCTCTAAGTCCAGGGCTCTGTAAGCTTCGCGAGAAGAATGTGAACCTGTATGGGTTTACATGTACAAAGTGATTAGAACTGACTTAAAGCCCATCTACCACATTTGTTCTTGTATTTAAGTTTTTCCTCTGTGGTCTATTTATGGTGTTTGTTTGGTTTTATGTTCCAAAACAGTTATAATTCATTTGAACATAGTTCATTTGTACATTTTTCAATCTCTCTTTATCCCATAGAATTAAATAGGTAGATGTATGTAAATAAGATGTATTCTGACTGGCAGACATGTGTTGTATGTCATTGTTAAGTTTGATGTCATGCATGACAGAATAGTCATTTAGGGGTCCAAAGTCAGATCACAAAAGCAATATTTCACACAGTGCCTTTTTTATATCACAATTACACACCACACATGCTCTTGCTTTCACATGGATGACTGGAATGGTACCCCCTCATTTAATAATGCGATGTAAGTTTTTGCTCAGTTGAGGCAAAACTGTGCAAGTTAGCTTCACATTTGAGTTTTTCAGTTTCACCTTGATTTCAACTTTTAAAATGTTAATATTATATTATTATTTAACATAATACATTTTTAAAAAATTACACGAGAGAAAAAAACAGATGAGTGATAGAATTTGAGCCTGATAATTTCTTTAATGCAGTAATAAACAGCCTGTTTTCATGCTTAATGTCTAAGCTAAACTATCATATACAAAATGGTTTTAAGGTCACTCAGAGTCAGACTCAAAATGGTACAAGTTGTGGTGTGTTCAAGTCGTTTTGGAGGTCAGTTTTATAAGCCACAGTTAGCTCCAGCACACCCACATAGCCACTTGATTCCTGAAGACAGCAGTAACTGGGCAATTGGTGGCCTTGATCAAGATAGTGTCCCCACATCAATCTCCCATGGTGGTGCATCTCTGGCTATCCACTGCTTCACTTGGTGAATGGCTTAAATGCACAGAAAGAATTTCACACCATTCACACTGTGGGCTGTGCTGTGGTCACGCATGACAATGGGACACTTTAATTTACCTTCTGTGCTTAAATGTCGGACAAGAAGGTGGGGAAACAACATTTATGAAGTAAGATTTCCTAAGATATCTTCCCCAGATTTACACCTAAATTTCTTAAAACTACCACGAAAATGGAAATACTGTGGTTCAAACATACAGAGAAAAAGTATTATCAGAAGGTTGAAACACCACATCCTAACCAGCAGATGACTTCGAAGTGGATGGAGCTAGTCTACTGAGGACTGGATGCTAGATTTACTATCAAATTCAGAACAGTCTAAATGTAGACCTATGGACTGGGGAAAGAAATTTTGCCTTCATTTACATAGAAAAATGAGATAAGATAAAGTTTTATTAGTCCCACAAGTGGGAAATTTGTTTTGCCACAGCAGAAAGTGGACAGTACACAGTTAAAAATGAAGAAACAGAATAAAATAGAATAAAAATAAAATACAGTGCTGTATACAATTTTCACTATACAATCTAGAGATATAGAATATGGACATCTGTGTTGTAAAATATTTACATAAATATATATGTATATTTGTAGATCTAAGTGATATGTCTACATACGTATATGTATACATACTGGTACACAGTGGAGTGACGGGCATTGACAATATGATTTTGAATGGCACATTTTGCCCAGTAGTGATGGTTCCACCCAAAAAAGAAAATGTTCCAACAGAAAAATTGCACTAATCATTTTGCACATAACTACTGTGGTGTATTGGATGTGTATGCTTGTGCGTGTGTGGTCATCTGCAAGGTCTTTGGTTGATGACTGAACAATGGATGGGGTTGTATTTGCAATTGTATTGTTTTGGTGCATCAAAATAAACATTATGAACATGCTAAACCTCAAGTTCAAGTTTATTTGCATAGCACAGTATCATACACAAAAGGTCATTCAATGTGTTTTACAGAAATAGGATTAAATAGAATAGGAGAAATAAAAGAATACATAGAAAATCAATGAAAGAAAAGAAGGTATAATAGAAGTGCAAATGTTTAGAAAAAGGTGTAGGAGAATAGGGCAGCTTTTGAAAGCCACAGTTGGTACAGATCTGTTGGGCAGTTTGTTCCAGCAGCGAGCTGCATAGTGACTAAACGCCATTTCACCATGTTTAGTTTCGGCTCTTTGCACCACTAGCTTTGTGTGAAGAACAGGATAAATTACGTCTCTTTGCTTTCATGATCTTCTGCAGAGGTACATGGTGCAACAGTTCACGCCTACAGGTGCAGCCGGACCAGTGAGGTCAGGTTGTGCAATCCACTACCACTTTTCATTGGTTCCTCGAAATCCACCCCAGGAGTGAACCTTTATTTTAACCACACAACAGTAGCTTTTAGTCTATTTATATCAATTCAATTTTTGATAATCACTACAGCCTTTGTAATGGGGGAAATAAAGTGTACAGGATCCCTCAAAATAATTTCTTCGACCTCGACTGTGTTCTCATGGTTTAAACGAAAGAGCTGAATCACTACCGTATTGTTCGTAGTAAACGACATGAACAGCTTATAGCATAATGATCTTTGACACCGAAATAAAAAAAAATGTAGAGGAGCAATAATATTTTATTAGTAATGCAAATATGTAAATAACTGTCATACACGAGTGTTGAAAAGGATGAAAATGAAACCGAAGGAACAAACGTCAAATGACTCCGTCCTATTAGGTGTATTATGGTAGTAGAGTGCTAAGTGCTGCCCTGTTCTTTAGGTAGCAGAGCAACATTGCATCGTTTTGGAGTGGGAGAGGTAGGTAAACGCAGTGGAAAAAATATGTTTTAATCTGCCTAATTTTGAAAACCATGCTACAGAGATAGTGTAGCGTTATGCCCGTAAAAAAGATTTCTCAGCCTGTTCTTTTGTAAACTGCCATAATTAATTAAAGGCTGGCAAATGTTAGCTGTGGCAGGTCCAGGCACTGACAGGTCGTAGGGTCGAGTTTGTGGAGAGCTTTTTAAGCAAATGTAGAAATGTGGGTTACGAGAAGTTCTGTGTGCAGTCCTTGCACTAGTCCCTGAAACTTAAAGCTTAAAGCTGTTAGCCAGTGAGCTAACTGTACCTTCAGTGAATCAAAGTGTAGGTGGTAGACCGTATTAACACCCCTCCCACCCTTGCAAAACCACTTATCGGAGCCATACGTGTGGAATTTCATGGTTTCAAAAGTGAACCTGAATAGGTGTACCGTTTGGAATGCTATTATTCACTCATAAGTACCCTATCTGGTCAAAAGTATGGGGACACTTGAACGTTACACCAACAGTAACTTTAATGACATTGCATTCAAATACATAGGCTTATATGTATTTGTCTCATACAACTGAACTAAGTAATTTTGTCATTATAACTTGAGAACTGGCACATGTAAATGCCCAATGTTCCGATTGGTTGCCTTGCATTGAGCTCCATTAAAAAGGATAGCTGAAACACTCCTTAGAGCTTCAGTATGAAACTAAACTGCTTTGAAAATATTCAAATTCACTATGTGGACAAAAGTATTGGGAGGCCTGGCCATTACAGCAGCAGATACTTCAATGACATTGTGTTCAAATACA